>CAUYSK010013371.1:0-38056 GCA_963575035.1 Avahi laniger | reverse complement strand
TCCTACTGCCTCAGCCTCTCGAGTTGCTGGGACTACAGGCATGCACCACCATGCCTGGCTAACTTTTTCTCTATATATGTTTAGTTGTCCAGCCAATTTCTTTCTATTTTTAGTAGAGATGGGGTCTCACTCTTGCTCAGGGTAGTCTCAAACTCCTGACCTCAAGTGATCCTCCTGCCTCGGCCTCCCAGAGTGCTAGAATTACAGGTGTGAGCCACCGCACCTGGCCAAAATTCACTTTTTTAAAGAGGAGGATTTGCCAGTTCCTCTTTGGTAGATACACACGTGTACTTACAAGTATTACAAGGTTTTGCTGGACTTTTCCTTTTAGTAATACACATTGTTGTTTTTTGTTCCTATTAGTGATTTTTGCTTTTAATTCTATTTTGATTGATATAAATGTAGCTGAACCACATGCAACAATATGTATGAAGCTCACAAACACCACACTGAGGAGAAGAAGCCAGGCTTTAAAGTTACAGAAAGGTATATAGCTATAACAGCTTTATTTTAATTAGTGTTTGTCTGGTCTGTCTTTATTATATTCAGCCTTTGTGTGTTATTTTATTTTAGGCCGCATACATATATCGTGTGTATATAATGAGGCATGTGCTTCTAGCAGGTGAGTTTACTCTTATTTCTTATTCATTTATTGGGGCTTATTTCAGCTAGTTTTGTGGGTTTTATATTCTATACATTGTCTGTGCTATATGCTTTCCATTGTTTTTAATCTCCTTTTCTTCCTTAACCTTTAACATTTTGTCTTTTTCTAACATACAAAGTGAATGATTATTGTCATTTTCCTCATGAATGAGACAACTTAGTTATGCCAGGGACGAGGGGCAGGATAGATGACCTGAGGGCAGTGGGCAGTGGGGGTGGGGCTGGGGAGGGCAGCCCCAGGCAGGGAATGAAATCTGTGTTTGGGAAGCCAGCATTGCCCCCCGTGGAGGTGGATGGGGCAGGGCCAGTGAGGATATGACAGGCAAGACTGTTTATGGCAGCACCAAGTGGCTTGAATTGTGGAAGAAGGGACCAGGCTGGGCTTCCACATGCTCCTTTCTGTTTCCTCAGCACCTGAGTGACCAGCTCCTGCCCACTGCCCCCAGAAAGCCCAGGGCACGGGCAATGGCAGCCTTGTTCCTGTCTGTCCCGCCCCAGGTGAGTGTCTGTCCTCCTGGGAAGTGTGAGGTCTCCACCCAAGGCTTTTCTTGGCAAACACTGTCAGATGTCTTTGGTATGGGGTGCTGACATTAGAGGAGGGGTGACTTTGGGAGCCCCCTGTAGCCACCCCTGTGCTGCTGCCCTCAGCATCCTTTTGCTGCCCCCTGTCCCCCAGTGCTCACCCTGGGCCACACCTGGGCTACAGTAGCTCCTATTGTTCCAGGCCCAGGTGACCTTCGAGGATGTGGCCGTTCTTCTCTCCCGGGAGGAGTGGGGCCGTCTAGGCCCTGCTCAGAGGGGCCTCTACAGGGATGTGATGCTGGAGACCTATGGAAACCTAGTCTCATTGGGTAAGGCCCCTTGCCAGGACTCTGGGAACAATCCTTCCCGGAGACTGAGGGCTCAGCAGAGGCTGGGCTGGGGGCCTCACCCCCTGGGCCCAGAGACAGGCAATGCTGACCCTTTTCCCTAGGAGGCACCTGGTCTAAGAAGAGGAGGGGACCCTTCTCAGTCAGCCCTTTTCTCCTCTGAGCTCCCAGAGGAGACAGGCCCCACCACACCTCCAGGTCTGAGGCAGATCCATTCCCAGGGGGAGTTCCATACCTCCTGGCAGAGGAAGCCCTGAGCTCTTGTTCCCTGTGCTCCGACCTTCATCTTCATGGCCATGCCCAGCCCAGTCTCATCCCCCTCCAGAGGGAGTCCAGACTTCCATCACCCCTCTCCCTTTCCCCTCCTTCTGCAGCCCCAGGGCAAGATAGCCTGGGTGCAGCTTTATGTCTTTGGTACCAACCCCAGGCATTTTCTTCTTCCCAGGAACAGGACCTGCAGGTCCCAAGCCTGGGGTGATCTCGCAGTTGGAGCGAGGGGACGAGCCATGGGTCCTGGACGTGCAGGGCACCTCAAGGAGAGGGCGCCTGAGAGTGAACAGCTCAGGTGCGTGAGGCGATCTGCTCCCCCAGCTCAGTTGCTGAGTGAGCATTTGTTGGGTTCCAAGGTGTCTGGTTAATGACTCAGGATTTTGGGGAGAAGATGCTTGAGGACTAGCTTGCAAGGCCTGGGAGTAGCCTCTGTTGAAGCCTGGGTCACCTCTATCAGCCTGGGCACCTCGGTGGGGAGATTCTTGAGCAGAATCTTCTAGAAAGTTGGTGGTGGGAAGCAGTGTTGCAGAGGAGACTAGGGAAGGTCATTCCAGGAGGGGCTGGTGTAGAGGGGGTGAGTGGGTACAGACCAGAAGTACTGTGAGAGATGGTTAGGGCCTGCAGGACCTCAAAGAGCCCTGCCCTCCAGAGCTTATACCCTACCAGGAGAGGCAGATGACGCTTCATTCCCCCCTTCTTCTAAATTAATCTATTATGGGAAAGTCAGAAAACATGCATCACCTGCCCAGACACAGTTGTATTCTAGTATGTTCCCTGCTGTTCTTTTTCTACTGGTGGCCTTTCCATACCCATATATGGATACCACTCCTTCTCAGGAATGATCCTTGTGCTCTGCTGTGCCACCCACTTTTCACTGAATGTGTTTCCATTTCTGTGTACATGAATCCTGATCATGCCTTCAGTGGAAGTGCCAACTAGAAGGTTGTTATCTAATGTCACTGAATGGACAGCTCTGATAGTCATCTTTTTGTATCTGTCTGATGAGGTCCTAGGAGGGAATTTCTGGCTCTAAGAACTTAATTTTTCTTTTGTAAATTTGCTTATTTGGATATAAATATTTAAAGAAATGGGACAAACCCTAGGTTTACAGCTTCCTGAATTTCTGTGATAAACCATCCTGCAGATCAAAATACAGAATTTGGCTCCCTAGGAGCCAGCCGCCTGGGCCTCTTCTGTCATGTCCCACTGTTCCCCACGGGGACCTTCTTTCTGACTCCTGTCATAAGAGGCTGTTTGGCCCCTTTGGATTTTTCTTTCTGGACACTTGCAGGGCATCTTGTGCTGAACATTGTAAGAATTACTCATGTTTGAAGGAATAGCAGTTTGCCAGACACCCTTCTATTGTGTGAACACAAGTTTATTTTCCCTTTTACTTGTGGAGAACATTCGGTTGTCCCTAGTTTGCAGATGTTGTGCAGGAACTGCTGTGGACATCCTCATGAACATATCTCTCTGGCATAAAGAATGCATTTATGGTGGGTGTGTACCCGGGAGTGGAGTCACTGGATCATAGGATGTTCACAGATCAGCTTTAGACTGTGCTGCCAAACCATTTTCCAAAGCAGTGGCTCAAGCATACACTCCTGCTGCAGTGAACTAGCTCTGTTAGCTGCACATCTTGGGAGACACTGGTATTCAGCACCTGTTTATGTGCAGTGCCAGGCAGCCCTCTCAGGACTGGGAAGAGAGGAGTGATGAAAGTGGCCATCATGAGGTGTTTGCGTCTGAGACTCACTGTGCTGCGTGCTGGGCTGAGTGCTTGATGGTCAGTCTGTTGTTTAACTGTTTCATTCCTATGCCAGTGCCATACCCCTGTTTTTCAGATGGGGAAACTCAGGGTCAGAAGGGTAGGTAATTTGCCTCAGGTCACTGAACTGGCAAGTGGGAGCCAGGATTGATCAATTCTGAGTATGGCCACTGGTGTCAGTTGCTGAGGGACCACATGGCAGGACCTCACTTGGGTACTTGTCACTGTCCACTCACTCTTGGGGAGTGGCCACCTAGGAGACCTTGGTGTTTAAAGGCAAGAGGGGAGGAAAGAATGGATGTGGTTTTTTTTTGTTTTTTTTTTTTTGAGACAGAGTCTCACTTTGTTGCCCTGGCTAGAGTGAGTGCCATGGCATCAGCTAGCTCACAGCAACCTCAGACTCCTGGGCTCAAGCGATCCTTCTGCCTCAGCCTCCCGAGTAGCTGGGACTACAGGCATGCGCCACTATGCCCAGCTGATTTTTTCTATGTATTTTTAGCTGTCCAATTAATTTCTTTCTATTTTTAGTAGAGACGGGGTCTCACTCTTGCTCAGGCTGGTCTCGAACTCCTGAGCTCAAACATTCCGCCCGCCTTGGCCTCCCAGAGTGCTAGGATTACAGGCGTGAGCCACCGCGCCCGGCCAAGAATGGATGTTTAAAGGCATCAGGAAGCATTCCAGCTAGGTGTCCTGAGTTTAAATTGCTGATGGTTCATCCAAGTGGTCTCTGAGGCCCCCAGGGAGAGCTCTAGGAGTAGATGTGTCTTGCTAGGCAGGGCCAGAGTACCAAGCCTGTGTGTGCTTCGCCTTTGTCCTGCAGGGTTGGCATAAATTTGGCCCTCTGCCCTCTGAGGAAGGCAGCTGGTTTTCTAGCCATGGGTTTTGGGGTGGCTTAGACTTGCTTGGCCTTAGTTTCTTTGTCACTGTCCTCCTCGACTTTTGGGGTCCCTCCTTTCTCTGGTTTTCATAGTGATAGGAAGCCTTTGTCTTCTGTCCCTTTGGCAATAGTGAGGACAGGCATCCTATAGTCTCACTAAGGCAGGCAGAAAGGGTGTGGATGTTAGAGTTTGTTGGGCCTATGTTTAAATGCTCACTCTGTGGCCCTGGGTATGGTCTTTAAGCCTCTGAGCTCCAGGTTCTCATCTCTGCAAGGCTATTTTGACACTGGAGATGATTGAATTGGCACTCTGCAAGTGGTCAACAGCATCTTCATGTCTTCCTTCCAAAGTCAGAACAGGAGGCCCTCAGATCTTATGTTTATTGTTTCAGCTCGTGGGACCAGGACTGAGTACAAGAAGTTGACTTCAGGGGAGACATTTGATGGGGAAGAACTGGACCAACTCAGGGGGACTTTTCCCCAGGGACCTGAGCCAGGAGAAGCCCATGACCATGTCAGAGAGTCGGAGGGGAGTCTGGACAAGCCAGTGGAACACAGAGGCTCCAGGCCAATCACACTGACCAGTGGGGAGAGCAGCTGGGAGTCTGGGGGAAGCCTCAGGTTGGGGTCAAGCCCTGTCCCTGATCAGAGACCTCACAAATGCGATATATGTGAGCAAAGTTTTGAACAGAGATCATACCTCAACAACCATAAGCGTGTACATAGGTCAAAAAACCCAAACATAGTTCATGATTCTGGGGAAATCTTCAGTGCAAACTTAATTGTTAAAGAAAATCAGAAAATTCCTACCGGGAAAAAATTGCATTATTGTGGTTACTGTGGGAAAACATTCAGGTACAGTGCCAACCTTGTCAAGCATCAGCGGCTTCATAGTGAAGAGAAGCCGTACAAGTGTGATGAGTGTGGAAAAGCCTTCAGCCAGAGCTGCGAGTTCATCAATCACCGAAGGATGCATTCTGGGGAGATCCCCTACCGGTGTGATGAATGTGGGAAGACATTTAATCGGAGGCCCAACCTCATGAAGCATCAAAGGATTCACACTGGGGAGAAACCCTACAAGTGTGGTGAGTGTGGGAAACACTTTAGCGCTTACTCCTCCCTTATTTATCACCAGAGAATCCACACTGGAGAGAAACCCTATAAATGTAATGACTGTGGGAAAGCCTTCAGTGATGGCTCAATCCTTATCCGTCATCGTCGGACTCACACTGGAGAGAAACCATTTGAGTGTAAAGAATGTGGCAAAGGCTTTACCCAAAGTTCTAACCTTATCCAACATCAGAGAATTCACACTGGAGAGAAACCCTATAAATGTAACGAATGTGAGAAAGCCTTCATCCAAAAAACCAAACTTGTCGAACATCAGAGAAGCCACACTGGAGAGAAGCCCTATGAATGTAATGACTGTGGCAAAGTTTTCAGCCAGAGTACTCACCTCATCCAACATCAAAGAATACACACGGGAGAGAAGCCCTACAAATGCAGTGAGTGTGGGAAGGCCTTCCACAACAGTTCCAGACTCATTCACCACCAAAGATCACACCATGGAGAGAAGCCTTACAAATGCAACGATTGCAAAAAAGCCTTCAGCCAGAGCACTTACCTGATTCAGCACCGGAGGATCCACACTGGGGAGAAGCCCTACAAGTGCAGTGAGTGTGGGAAGGCTTTCCGGCACAGTTCCAACATGTGTCAGCATCAGAGGATTCACCTCCGGGAAGACTTCCCCATGTGATGGTGGAGGAGGGTCTGTGAGGGCAGAGTCCTATTGTGCACTTCCTCCATGCGCCCCCAACATCCCACCCTTTCCCTCTATTTATTGTCCACACAGTGTTTTCACAGGGTGAAAGGCATTTGTGTCTAATTAAAGAAACCTCTTTTCTCAAACCAAAAGCAGTGTATGCACATTTTAGGGAAGTTGAGAGAAAAGGGAGGCAAAAAGAAGCTCCTGTAATCTCTCCCACTTAGAAAAAGGATTCATTTGCTGCTGATTTAGAATGTTTTGTTTCAAACACATTGGAGAACATTTTTAAAAGAAAATACTGTTATGCTTGTCATTGCAGCACTTAGGTTCTTTACCTTTGTTATCTATTCAGTACTAGAAAATTCACACTGGAGAAAACCACACATATGGGCATATTTTTACATACTGTAAATAAAAAAAAATTAACATCATTCTTTTCTGTGTCACTTAATAGGGTTGAAGTTGCCTTTTTTATTGTGGTAAAATACACATAACATAAAACTTACCATTTTAACCATTTTTAAGTATAGAACTCAATGGCATTAAGTACATTCACAATGTTGTATGATGATCACCACTATTTATTTCCAGAACTGTTTTATTATGCCAAACAGAAACTCTGTACCCATTAAACAATAACTCTTAACCCCTCCCCTTTTCCCTGCTGCTGGTTACCTCAATTCTATTTTCTGTCTCTGAATTTACCTATTCAAGGAACTTCATATGTGAGTGGACTCATGATATGTATCCTTGTATGTCTGGCTTAATTCACTTAACATAATGTTTTCAAGGTTTGTCCATGTTGTATCCTGTATCAGAACTCCATCCCTTTTTATGACTAAATAATAGTCCATTGTATGTATATACCACATTTTGTTTATCCATTCATCTGTTGTGGGACACTTGGATGTTTCCACCTTTTGACCATTGTGAATGATGCTGGTATGAACATTGGTGTAAAAATATGTTTGAATCCCTACTTTAAGTACTTTTGGCTCCGTACCTAGGAGTGAAATTGTTGGATCATACAGTGATTATTTGTTTAACTTTTTGAGGAATGGACAAACTGTTTTCCATAGCAGCTACACTATTTTGCATCCCCACCAGCAGTGAACAAGGATTCTAATTTTTCTGCATCCTCGTCAACACTTATTTTCTGCTTTTTTGATAGCCATCCTAGTGTGTGTGAAGTGGTATTGTTTTATGGTTTCGATTTGCATTTTCCTAATTAGCATGGATGTTGAGCATCTTTTCAGGTGCTTATTGACCATTTGTATATATTCTTTGGAGAAATTTCTGTTCAAGTCCTTTGCCCATTTTTGAATTGAGTTCTTTGGTTTTTGTTGTTGAGTTGTAGGAGTTCTTTATATATTTTGGATGTTAATTCCTTTTCAGATATATGATTTGCAAATATTTTCTGCCATTCTGTGTCTTGTCTTTTTACTGTCATGATAGTGTTCTTTGATGTACAAAATTTTCCATTTTGATGAAGTATAATTTACCTTTTTCTTTGTTGCCTTTGCATTGGGTGTCATATGCAAGAAATCATTGCCAAGTCCAAGGTCATGAATCTTTTCGATTATATTTTCTTCAAAGGGTTTTATAGTTTTAAGTCTGACAGTTTGGTCTTTGATCCATTTTGAACTACTTTTTATGTAAGGTTTAAGATATGGTTCCAACTTCATCCTTTGCATGTAAATATCCAGTTTACCCAGCAATATCTGTTGACTAGACTTTCCTTTTCCAATTGAACGGTGTATTAGTGAGCTTGGGCTGCCATAACAAAATACCACACGCTGGGTAGCTTAAACAACAGAAATTTTTCTTCTTTTTTTACTTTATTCCTTTCTTCCCCTCCCTTCCTTTGTTCTTTTCCCTTTCCTTTCCTTTTCTTTCCTTTATCCTTTCCTTCTTTTCACTGTTGCCCAGGCTGGAATGCAGTGGCAAGCTCATAGTTCACTGCAGCCTTGAACTCCTGGGCTCAAGCGATCCTCCTGCCTCAGCCTCCTGAGTAGCTAGGACTTTTTTTTTTTTTTTAGGGATGGGATCTTGCTATGTTGCCCAGGCTGGTCTCAAACTCTGGGCCTCAAGCAGTCTTCCTGCCTTGGCCTCCCAAAGTGCTGGGATTACAGGTGTGAGCCACCAAGCCCACCCAGAAATTTATTTTTCACAGTTCCAGATTCTGGGAAGTCCGAGGTGAGATACCAGCCTATTTGGTTCCCAGTGAGGGTTCTCTTCCTGGCTTGCAGATGGCTGCCTTCTTGTTTTGTCCTCTCATGATGGAGATGGAGATCTCTGGTGTCTCATCCTCTTAGAAGCGTTCCACCATTATGAACTCATTGAACCTTTATCACCTCCTCATAGGTGCCATCCAGATGTAGTCATTTTGTGAGTTTGGGCTTCAACATACAAATTTTGGTGGGAGACAAACATTCAGTCCATAACAAATGATCTTGGCATCTTTGCTGATCTCTATTTAAGGGTTTATTTCTAGACTATTATATTCCATTCTATTTGCCTATCCTTATGCCAGTACCACATTGTTTTGATTATTGTAGCTTCATAGTAAGTTTTGAACTCAGGAAGTGTGAGTCCTCCAACTTTTTTCCTTTGCAAGATTGTTCTGGCTATTTGGGGTCACTTGAGATTCCATATGAAATTTAGGATGGGTTTTTATATATCTACAGAAACACCATTGGGTCCTCTGCCCCAGTATTGCATTGAATCTGTAGATCACTTTGGGTAGTGTTGTCACTGTAACAGTATTAAGTCTTCCAATCTATGAACATGGGGTGTATTTCCATTTATTTATGTGTTCTTTAACTTCTTTCAGCAATCTTTTTTGGTTTTCAGTGTATAAGGCTTTTGCCTCTCAATTAAATTTATTCTTAAGTATTCTATTGATTTTAATGTTATTGTGAATGGAATTATTTTCTTTTTGGATTGTTCATTGGTAATGTAGAGAGATGCAACTGATTTTTGTGTCTTGATTTTGTATACTGTAACTTTGCTGAATTCATTTGTTCTTACAGTTTTTTGGTGCAGTCTTTAGGGTTTTCTACATATAAGATCATGCCGTCTGTGAACCAAGTTAATTTTATTTCTTATATTTCAATTTGGATGCCCTGTATTTCTTTTTCTTGCCTAACTGCTCTGGCTAGAACCTTCCATTACTGTGCTGAATAGATGTAGCAAAAGTGGGCATCCTTGTTCCTAATTTTAAAGCTTTCAGTCTTTCCCCATTTTGTATGATGTTAGCTTTTTCATATATAGCCTTTATCCTGTTGAGGAAGTTTCCTTCCAGTCCTAGTTTATTGAATTTTTTTTTTTATAATCATGGGACAGTGTTAAATTTTGTCCAATGCTTTTTCAGCATTAATTGAGATGATCAAGTGGGTTTTTTCTTTATTCTGTTAATGTGATGAGTTACACTGATTTTCATATGTTAACCATACTTGTATTCCAGGAATAAATCCTATGTGGTTATGGTCTGTAATCCTGTTAATATGCTTTTGAATTCATTTTGCTAGCATTTTGTTGAAGGTTTTTTACATCAGTATTCATAAGGGATATTGGTCTGTACTTTTCTTGCAGTGTCTTTGTTTCTCTTTGGTATTGGTAATGCTGGTCTCATAGAATGAGTTACAAAGTGTTCTCTCCTCTTTAATTTTTTGGAAGAGTTTTAGAAGGATTGGTGTCCTTTTTTAATTGTTGGTGGAATTCACCAATGAAATCATCTGGTCCAGGGCTTTTCTTTGTTGGGAAGTTTTTGATTAGTGATAGAATCTCCTTACTAATTATATCTATTCATATTTTCTATTATTTTCTTTTTTTAAAATTAAAAATTTTTTTTCTTTTTATCACCCCCCCCAATGTCCCCAGTGTCTCTCTTTCTTCTTCTTCTTTTTTTTTATAGGCACAGAACCAATGAATGTATTTTCTATTTCTTCATGACTTAGTTTTGGTAGATTGCGTTTTAGGAATTTTTCCATTTATCTAGGTTATCTAGTTTGTTCTTGTACAAGTATTTATAGTATTCTCTTATAATTCTTTTTATTTCTGTAAGGTTGGTATTAATGTCCCCATTTTCATTTCTGATTTCAGTAATTTGAATCTTCTATTTTGTTCTTAGTCATCTAGCTAAAGGTTTGTCAATTTTGTTGATGTTTTCAAAAAACTAACTTGGTTTTGTCAGTTTTCTCTATTTTTTAATTTCATGTATCCCCGCTTTAACTTTTATTATTTCCTTCTGATTTCTTTAGGTTTAGTTGGTTTTCTTTTTCTAGTTCCTTAAAGCATACAGTTAGTGATCTTAGGACTTTCTTCTATTTTAATATGTGTGTTTGCAGCTATAAATGTTCCTCTAATCATTGCTTTCATTGCATCCTATAAGTTTTGTTATGTTGTGTTTTCATTTTCATTTATCACTAGATATTTTCTGCATTGCCTTGTAATTTCTTCTTTGATCCATTGCTTAGTTAAGAGTATCTTGTTTTAATTTTCCAGTTTTCCTTCTGTTATTAATTTCTAGTTTTATTCCATTATGATCAGAAAAGATCCTTTGATTTAAATCTTTTAAAATTTAATAAGAGTTGTTTTGTGGCCTAATACATGGTTTAATCTGGAAAATGTTCCATGTACACTTTATGTCTATTTTGCTGTTGTTGGGTGGAGTGGTCTGTATATGTCTAACTCTAATTGGTTTATAGTGTTCAAGCCCTCTATTTCCTTATTGATTTCCTGTCTTGTCCCATTATTGAAAGGAGGATATTGAAGGCTCCAACCGTTATTGCAGAACAGTCCATTCCTCTCTTCAAATCTATCATTTTTTCTTTGTGTATTTTGAGGCTTTGTTGTTAGGGCTGTATATGTTTATAATTGTTATATCTTCTTCTGAATTGGCCCTTTTGTCAACACATAATGTATTCTTTGTCTCTTATAACCTTTTTTTGTTTTAATATCTATTATATCTGATAATAATATAGCCACTCTTTTGGTTACATTTGCATGGAATATATTTTTCCATCCTTTTATTTTCAACCTCTTTGTCCTTATATCTAAAGTGTGTCTCTCATCAACAGCACATAACTGGATCCTGATTTTTTAATCCAATGTGCCAATATCTGCATTTTAATAGAATAGTTTAATCCATTTATATTTTTTGTGATTACTGATAAAGGATTTACTTCTGCCATTTTAATGTATTTGTTTTCTTTATGTCTTGTATATTTTTTGGTCATCGATTTGTCCATTACTGCCTTTTTTGGGTATTTAGTCAATTTTTCTTATAGTGTGCCATTTTAATTCCCTTCTTTCCTTTTCTGTATATTTTTTAGTTATTTTCTCAGTGGTTATATTGAGGATTACAAACAACATCTTAAACCTATAACAACCTAGTTTGAATAATCTCAGTTTAATTTTAAAAGTATGAACAATCACCTGTATATCCTCATTCCTCCCCCTTTTTATTGCTATTGTCGCAGACCACATCTTTGTACATTGTATCCCATTAACATAGATTATGGCTATTTTATGCACTTGCTTACTAAATCATGTAGGCAAAAGAGAAGTTACAACCGTACGAAAAGTACAGTAATGCTGGCTTTTTATGTTTATCTATGTAGTTATCTTTACCAGTGTTCTTTATTTTGTCTTATGATTTTGAGTTACTGTCTAATGTCCTTTCATTTGAGCCTGAAGGACTTCCTTCAGTATTTCCTGAAGAACAGATCTAGTGGTAATGAACTCTCTCAGCTTTTTATTGGGACATGTCTTAATTTCTAATTCATTCTTGAAGGATAGTTTTGCTGGATAGTAAATTCTTATTTGAAAGGTTTTTTCCACTTCTAGGCCTGTAAATATGCCATCCCACTACCTTCTGGCTTCCATAGTTTCTAAGAAGAAATCTGCTGTTAGTCTTATTGAGGATCCCTTATATGTGACATATTGCTTTTCTGTTGCTGCTTTCAAAATTTCCTGTCTTTGGGTTTTAACAATTTGACTAGATTGCATCTCACTGTGGATCTCTTTCAGTTTATCTTGTTTGGAGTTTGTTTAGTTCCTTGGAAGTGTATATTCATGTCTTCCATTAAATTTCAGAAGTTTTGGGGCTTTATTCCTTCAAATATCTTTTCTGACCCATTTTCTTCTTTGAATCCTGTAATATGTATGTTGGGACATCTCCAGAATTTCTGTTTGATTACTTTTTATAAGTTGTATCTCCTTGTTGGTATTTTATTTTTTTCATATACAATTTTCTTGATTTCCTTTAGTTTTCTGTCCATGGTTTCTTTTAGCTCACTGAACATATTTAAGACAGTTTATTTAACATCTTTGACTAATTCCAATGTCTGGACTTCTTCATGAATGGCTTTTACCAAATTCTTTTTTGCCTGCGAATGTGTTGTACTTTCCTGTCTCTTTGTATTAATATATTTTGTTATTTTTTGTTGGGAACTGGATGCTTTGAATATTATGTTGTGGTAACTCTGGAATTCTAAGTTTCCCATTCCTCAGGGATTGCTGATTCTTGCTTGTTGAGCGATGGAGCTGTCTGTGACTTTTCCAGACTATTTTTGTGAAGTGTATTTTTTTAATGCAACATACAAATTTTATCTAATAAAAGTAACAGGTAAAGTCAGACAGGAACAACTGACTAGAATAAATTTTAAACACCTGACAGTAACGTATTTGCAGTTGCAGTTAACTGAGCTCTGTTGCTGTAAAGAATACAGCTCATTTATAGGTATGGACGAATTTGTAAATTTTTTCAAGTATTCACTGAATACTACCTTACATACACATATTCATTAAATTTGAAAAAGACTTCCTTGACGATCCCCAGATATACTTCCTTTTTGTTGATCTTTTGGAAGAGGTCATTTAAAGGAAAAAAATACGTGGTTCTGGCTCATCAGTCATATAATGAACCCAGCCGAGACTCTGTTGGACAGAAAGTCTTCTCCACTCCTCTTCAGATTATTAGATGGATTTGGGTACTTGTTTAGAAAGTTCTCGGGTTAACATGGCATGGTAATACTTGCAGGGCTTGTCAAAGTACTTGTCCAAGTAGTAGATGTGTTTGTGGGCCATCTTGCACACAGCACAGCAGGGAATGAGAGTGCAAAGAGAGGGCACACCAAGCTACATGTGTGCATTCAGCCAAGGCAATGATTTGACTCAAAGTGTGTATGTTTTGATGTGTGTGGCCATCCAGTACCTGAGAAAGATTTTCTTAAATGTTTGGCTTCCAAAAGGGGAAACAACAACAACAACAAGTGTTGTTTCTTTATTTTCTATGGAAATTGCTTCAACCCACTAGAATTAAAATGACAGCCAGCATCTATGCCAGCCCTTCAGTGATCAAAAGCAACAATCAGGCCAGGCGCAGTGGCTCACGCCTGTAATCCTAGCACTCTGGGAGGCCGAGGCGGGCGGATTGTTTGAGCTCAGGAGTACAAAACTAGCCTGAGCAAGAGCGAGACCCCGTCTCTACTAAAAATAGAAAGAAATTAATTGGACAACTAAAAATATATAGAAAAAACTAACCGGGCATGGTGGCACATGCCTTTAGTCCCAGCTACTTGGGAGGCTGAGGCAGTAGGATCGTTTGAGCCCAGGAGTTTGAGGTTGCTGTGAGCTAGGATGACGCCACAGCACTCACTCTAGCCTGGGCAAAAGAGTGAGACTTTGTCTCAAAAAAAAGCAACAATCAAAACACACAACCCCAAGCTGGGTGCGGTGGTTCACACTGGTAATCCTAGCAACTTGGGAGGCTGAGGTGAGAGGATTGCTTGAGGTCAAGAGTTTGAGACCAGCCTGGACAACATAGCAAGACCACCATCTCTAAAAACTAAGAAAAATTAGCCTGGAATGGTGGCATGCACCAGCTATTTGGGAGGCTGGGGCAGAAGGATCACTTGAGCCTGGGAGTTCAAGGGTGTAGTGAGCTACGATCATGTCACTTCTGCCTGGGCAACAGAGTGAGACCTTGTCTCAAAAAAAGAAAAATACAACTCTAGTATTTGACTGATAAGATCCTTATTGCCCACCCTGGCTCCAGCAAGCTGTAGCAAGAATGCAGACTACTTTGCATATAGCTGCATACCATGGGATTAGGGAATGGGGCATAGTAGCTGCTATGATAAGTGTCGAAGTTCACTGAAATTTGCTGGAATTTACCACCCTCTTCATCAAGTTTTCCCCTAGATGCTGCAAATGTTTGACTAGACCCAAGAATTCCAAATAAGTTAATAGCTCTTTAGGTGGAACGTCATAGCTGTTTAGGTGGAAGGACAGATTCATGGGCTTTCTACTCTTGTCATTTTCCATGACATCACTCCCTGATAATTTCCTTTATAATAGCAATACAATTTCTATCCGATTGGCATATTTTTGTATATAAGACATACTAGTTGGATATATATTATTCCAAGTGACTAATTTCAGGGCTTTAATTAATTAATTAATTTTTGTTCTTTCTGAGACAGGGTCTTGCTCTGTCACCTAGGCTAAAGTGTGGTGGCATCATCATAGCTCTCTGCAACCTCAAACTCCTGGGCTTAAGCTATCCTCCTGCCTCAGCCTCCTGAGTAGCTGGGACTATGGGTATGTACCATCATGCCCAGCTAATTTTTGTATCTTTTGTAGAGACAGGGTCTTGCTATATTGCTCAGGCTGGTTTTGAACTCCTGGTCTCAAGCAATCCTCCCAACTCAGCCTCCAAAAGTGCTAGGATAATAGGTGCGAGCCACTATGCCCAGCCACTTATTATTTTAAATTATGTCCATAGGATACATTCCTAGGAATAGAACAGACATTTTTTAAGGGCATTGATACACACAGAGACACACACACACACACACACACACACAAATGCTTTCCAGAGTGATTGTACCAATATATTATGTTACAAGCACTGATGCATTGAAAAGCTGTTTACCTACCTGCCTGCCAGGAAGCAAAATTGAATGGAGTGGTATGGACATTCTGATTGCCTCCCAGCTTCCCAGAACCGGACACTGTAATTTTAACCTCTGCTTGATAATTGAACAGGCATGCATCCGTGACTGGTGGTGCATTTTACTATCTGATTCTTCAGGAATCTCACATTTCTCTGTGTTGGTTTCAGTGGGAACCAACTTTCCCTTCATGTCCTTCACCCTCACCACTTGTGGCCCAGATGCTTCTTCTCTGAGTTGTTTGATAAGAACCCTGGCTCTTGGGGAGTCCCCTCATCCTGTCAGGATGGAGGTCCCCTGAGCTGGTGGCACCCCAAGGAACTGTGACTTCCTTGAAGGGAGTCCTAAAAACCCTGGACGGGAGAGCTGGAAAGGCAGGGAAGGGGTGGTGGAGCCATGCAATATGAATAAGCATATTTAGTGGTATAGTATAGATGGAAAAAGAAAAATATGTTGGTTTTTATAATGCAGACTATAGAACATATGTTTGACCAAGTTTTCTTGGTGTTTGGGTTTGGCTCAACAGGGCTCATGGTAGCATGAGTTGGTGGCACGCTCTCACAGGTGTCAAGTATTAATCCCATTGTCTAGAGGCTAGAATGTCCAAGATTAATGTGCCAGTTGATTTGGTGTCTGGTAAGGGCCTGTCCCTCATAGATGGCACCGTCTAGGTGAACTCACATAGACAAAAAGATAGAAGAGATGAAGTAGCCCCCTCAAGCCCTTTTATAAGGTATTAGTCCCGTCCATTAAAGTAGAGCCCTCTTGACTAATCGCCTCCTAAAGACCTCACCTCTTATATTGTTGCATTGGGGATTTCCTTTTGATGTGAATTTTGGAGGAGACACAAACATTCAAACCTTAGCACCCATCTAGGGATGGGAGGAACAGAGGCAGAAAGGGAGCACCGGGCAAAGAGCCCCACTGGTTCTAGATGTTTCCTCTGGGCCATCTTGAGCAATTACTCCTGGTACCTTGTGAGCTAACTCCTTGCAGCTGTCCTAGTGTCCCTCAGCCCACAAGATCAGAAGCAGAGTCATCAGCCTGCGGTCAGCATGAGTGAAGTAAAAATAGAGGTAATGGCCCCCGCCACTGAAGGGCATGCGTGGATTTCGTGCCAGTGTCCTTGGTCTTTGTGGCTGGTGCTTTATACCCAGGGCAGATCCGCTGAAGAATCTGGTAGTTTGCATTATCTAATAAATTTTAAAAGACCCTTTGTGATGTATGTTTCTATCTTGGTTTTGCTATATTTGCTCTATCTAAGATTTTGTATTTTGTTTTCATAAAACCATGTATTTGATTCAGTGGTTAACACTACTGTTTATTGTTTTGTTTCGAATTTCATCCTTATTTCCCTCCTTCCTCTCCCCATCTCCTCCTTACCTACCTCCCCTTTCTCCTTCTCCTCACTCCTTCCCCTTCCTGCCTATCCACTCTCCCACTTCCTCCTCATCGCTTCCCCCCTCCCTGTCCCTACTCTGGCTCACCCTTGCCTGATCCCTGGGAGGTCCGCACACAGCCTAGGGCAGCAGCTGGGGATGCCTCTGAGCTGCCAGCCTGCAGTCAGGGCATCTTCCTGAAAAAATATGGCCCTGTCTCTCTCCAACCCGCCTGACTCCCAAGGCCTCTAGGGTGAGGCCCCCATATGGCCAAGGCTTTAGGCCTGGGCCCTGTCCAACCTGGTGGAGCCTCAGGTGTCCAGCACTCCCACTGGGTTCTTAACCTTTCAGTAACGAGAATCTGAAAGCTGTCCCAAGATTTCCACACGGTTTTGTACCCTGAACTCCTGTACCCACCATGCCCTCTGCCTGGAAACCCTCCCTGGATGCTAGCGATGGTGGACCCATCTTTGTGTTTGCCCACTGCTGTGCCCTTCACAGCTCGTGGAAGCCAAGATGGTTTGCCTGTCTACCCTTAGCATCACCTTCTCTTCCCTGGGCTAATCCAGGGAAGGATGAGGAACACTTTTTACTAAGAGCAGGGCGTTAATGAGTAAGCACCAGAACGTGCTTGCCCAGTGATGGATCCCAGCAATGAAGACAGAGCGTCCAGAACCAGACAGGAGCAGTCTTTCCCTGTCATTGCAGAGTACAATAGAAGTCAGCTGTATGGGCGAGCTGTAGGTGCAGTGTCCAGTATGGGAGATGTGATCTGTCTGCCATGGCCCTGAGTGTCTCTGCACTTTCTCACTGGGTATGCCAATAATGCCAAGACCACTCTTTATCTGAGACATTTCTCATGGTGTGTTTGCAGCCAACACTCTTGAGGTAATGTCTCCCTCAGGGACAAAGAGGAGGCTGGCTTACTGCTGGCTATAAAAGAGGTAGATTCCCCAAACTCAGCATTCCTCAGTTTTCTATATACCCACTGCAAGCCCAGCATCCTCCTGGGCCATACTGCATCACTCTTATGGGACTTGGGGGTGTGAGACAAAGTAGTTAACATAAGAAGCCATGTTTGCTCATTTCTGCTTGTCAGTATAATTTCAGAAAGCTCCTAACTCTGTGATTATGTACAGCTCTCCAGAAAAATGCACTGAAGACAAAACAGGACAGAGCGTATGGCCCCCATGTCTCTTGCCTGAGTCACTATATTCCTTAAAAGATAAAAAACCCTAGTCCTTGAGTTTTCCTACACATAAGATAACGTCTGACAAGATTAGTGATTATCCTTCTGTAATCCATAGCCAGACTTACTCTTGCATCTGCACTTTGATGTGATTTTGCACATACTGAACCCCTACCACCTATATATAGGCTGGAAACTAAAACACTGTGTCAGAGCAGTCTGACAGAACCTCTCTGAAAGATTCCTACTGACTATAGTCCTCAGTCTATGGTCCTCAGTCAGTCTTCTAAATAAAGCTACCTTTAATTCTTTAAAAGCTTGGTTTTTTTTTCTTCAGTTGACAACATGGCAAAAGGACACAGTAGACTGCACAGGATTGTCTGGATCATTGCAGGGACTCGGCACCTCAGTAAGCACTGGCCCTTTGAGCCCCCCTGGCCCCTCCCCGGCTGCAGGTGACTGGGTGAGTCTCTCCTCAGTCTCAGACCTCCCACTTGGTTGAGGTCCTGAGTTTTATTGAGCTAGTTGCTTTCACTCCTTGACAAAAGGGTAAGTTCTTTAATTACAGTTTTCTTTTCTTTTCTTATTTTATTTTTAAGACAGAGTTTCACTCATTCTGTTGCCTAGGCTAGAGTGCAGTGGCATCAGCCTACTCACAGCAACCTCAAACTCCTGGACTCAAGCGATCCTCCTGCCTCAGCCTCCTGAGTAGCTGGGACTACAGGCGCTCGCCACCATGCTCAGCTAATTTTTTTGTTTTTTAATTTTAGTTGCCTGGCTAATTTTTTCTATTTTTAGTAGAGACAGGGGTCTCATTCTTGCTCAGGCTGGTCTTGAACTCCTGATCTCAAGTGATCCTCCAGCCTTGGTCTCCCAGAGTGCTAGGATGACAGGCATGAGCCACTGCACCTGGCCAATTACAGTTTAAAAAAAATTTTTTTTTGAGATAAGGTCTCACTATGTTGCCCGGTCTGGTGTCAAAATCCTGGGCTCAAGTGATCCTCCTGCTTCAGCCTCCCAAGTAGCTGGGACTACAGGCACATGCCACTGCACCTGGCACAAAGTGAAACGTTCTTCTTTGAAACTTTTTGTTGCTCAGGAAGGGGATTATCCTAGTTGAAAGATACTGGGAAGGAATAGATGTGTGAGGCTATCTGATTGTCTAGGTTGTGCTTTCCCTTTCAATTTGACTCTATAAACAAGGCTTAGCAGGACAGAAACAAAAAAAATCTGTGAGAATTTGACCTGTGTCAAGTCCAAAGACAAGGGGTACTCACTCCTTCCACTTGAACCTGATTTGGCATCTCCAGATGCCTGGAAATCCAGTGGACGTGTCAGAGGTACAATCTTCATGACATGCAGCTGTCCCATAGGAAACTCCTTGTCATGAGCAATTAACAATTGGCTCATCAGGTGATGGACATGTGAGGGTCAGTCTCCCAGTACCCTGAGCCCCTGAAATTGCTTTAAGCAACCAGAGGGAGAAACCGAGACACATGAGAAGAGTGACAGCCATTGGCAACATTCAAAGCAGCACTTGCGACCCACTACATTTCTCACTAGCATTCCTGTTTTGCCGGTCTCTTACAATGGGAAATAAATTGTCCAAAACTGAAACAACAGGGCAGTGGACAACCAACCTCCAGTCAGCACTCTGGCAGCCTTCGTGTGTAACGTATAAAGCCTATACTTGAAAGTATCTCCCTTGATGGGAGGGGTTTACTAAAGGAGATTTAATATTAAAATGGCCAAATATGGGATTCTCAAACATTAAGGCATGCCATGTTTTCTGGGACTCCAGCTTGATACAAAATTATGGACTGTTCTTGTGCATATTTAAAAACTGATGGACAAGTTACACTAAGGAAAATTCAGAACTCAAATGGTCAACCTGCAACTATGGAATTTTTTTTTTTTTTTTTTTTTTTTTTGAGACAGAGTCACACTCTTTTGCCCGGGCTAGAGTGAGTGCCATGGCGTCAGCCTAGCTCACAGCAACCTCACACTCCTGGGCTCAAGAGATCCTTCTGCCTCAGCCTCCCGAGTAACTGGGACTACAGGCATGCGCCACCATGCCCGGCTAACTTTTTCTATATATTTAGTTGTCTGATTAATTTTTTCTAGTTTTAGTAGAGACAGGGTCTTGCTCTTGCTCAGGCTGGTCTCAAACTCCTGAGCTCAAACAATCCGCCCGACTCGGCCTCCCAGAGAGCTAGGAAAACAGGCGTGAGCCACCCCGCCCAGCCGTAAAGAATGTTTTTCTTATATTTTTACCTATAATTTAAGTATTCTGCAACCTCTAACTACGTATCAAGTTTTTCCAAACACTTCTTCCAATATTTTATAAATCAACAGATAATGATAGTTGAATTGAATATTTTATCTTCTCCCAACAATAATCTATCCAAATTGTCCTTTAAGGCACTCAAAAAATAATTAAATATTTCCCAGTGAGTCATTCATATACCAAAACCTAAATAAATTAGAGATCTCCTTTAAATTTAAAAAATAAAAATTTGTTTCTCAACAATTTTATCATTTTATGCTTAATTTTTTTATGCACTAGACATACAAACTTTTAGAAATTTTCAGATATAAAACTATTACTGGCTGAGTGCAGTGGCTAACGCCCCTAATCCTAGCACTCCGGGAGGCCCAAGTGGGTGGATTGTTTGAGCTCAGGAGTTTGAGACCAGCCTGAGCAAGAGTGAGACTCCGTCTCTACTAAAAAAATAGAAAGAAATTATCTGGACAACTAAAAATATATAGAAAAAATTAGCTTGGCATGGTGGTGCATGTCTGTAGTCCCAGCTACCCGGGAGGCTGAGGCAGTAGGATCGCTCAAGCCCAGGAGTTTGAGGTTGCTGTGAGCTAGGATGACGCCACGGCACTCACTCTAGCCAGGGCAACAGAGTAAGACTCTGTCTCAAAAAAAAAAAAAAAAACACTATTACTAATATATTTACTGGTTGGTAATATTTTATATAAATGATACAAAAATATTAAAGAGTTTATATAATTTAGATAGATCTTATAAGGTAAACTTTTACTTCTATAAAATTAATCTTAAATGAAAGTCTAATGAAGCCAATTACCTTTCTTAAAGCAGGGCAAAAATTAAAGAAAAGTCGGTGGTTACATGTTTTAAATCTTTCAGGAAGGTGCCAGTTCTGAATGATTTCTTCATCAGAAATCACATGATAATCCAGTGCTTTGAGAGGCCATATACTGTTAACAAGAACATGTCTATATCCTTTCTTTAGACTTACTGGACAATCAAACATAGTGAGGGCAATGAGGTTTGGACAGGCAGATAATACACATATATTTTTTAACTTTGAAAATCCATTGTCATGAAGATAGAGGAGTTTCAGGTTCTTCAATCCACTCCAAAATGTGGTATCTGGTAGATTCTTTATCTGAAATATTATTAAAAATATTTTCAATTCCAATATTATTACTTTTCTATAAATAGCATAGAAAATGGTAAAACATTATACATCTTCTAAGATTCAATCTTTCCCAAATAGCAAGTTGTTAATAAGCAAAAAAAGCATTTCTAATTATCCAAATGATGATTAGGGGAAAAATATATATTGGTCATCTGGAACCAAGTTATCATTATTAGTGTAATGAAATGCATAATCATATGTATTTTGTTCAGTAAAAACTCCTTTTAGGTTTACTGTATTAGGTTGTATTAGGTTGACTGTTTAAACTTTTCTAAAATACTTTCCTTAAATAAAGAATGAAGGAGTCAAAAGGTTTTTTTTTTTGTTGTTGTTGTTTTGTTTTTGTATTTTTTTAGACAAGGTCTAGCTCTGTTGTTCAGGCTAGAGTACAGTGGTGTCATCATGGCTTACAGCAACCAGCCTCTTGGGCTCAAGGCATCCTCCTGTCTCAGCTTCTAGAGTAGCTGGGACTATAAGTACATGCCACCCTGCCTAGCTTAAGAAGTATTCTTAATCCAGACTACAGATTTAAAAAGTAAAATATATCAAATCATGTCTTATGTGTTTTTATTTAAAATATTTTGTTTACATTTAAAATTCTGCTTTTATATACATTTTATATATTTTTCATTTATTTTTAAATTTTGTTTATATTTTAGATAAAAGACTGAAATATTGCAGATAGATAATATGCATATTATATATAAATTTCATTTACATGCAAGTATCTGAAATAGCTATTGTTACCTGATTTCCATGGAGATCCAGTTTGATTAATTTGATACAACTTTGAAGTGGATGAATATCTGTAATGAAATTGTTTGAGAAGATACATACTTTAAGAGATATACAAGATTGCAAATTTTCCATAGATTTTAAATGAAGGCCACTGAACTTCATAAAAACAAAATCTTTTTGGTCTTCTATTATGTTTTCATTATAGTGACTCCATTCTTCATGACTGGTTAGCTCTTCTGTGATTGTTCCATGAAACATCTAGGAAAGATGAGAAACCGCTTTCAAAAATTTTTTAAATTTTTAAAAATCTGAGAACAAAAATTTACCAAGAAATAGTGAGAAGAAAAATGGGTAGAAAAGTTGAAATTAAAGAAATATATCTAATTCCCATAGAACTTTTTATCTCAAAGTATCTTAAATATCTAACATTTCTAAAGTACTACTCAGAATGTTATCATTGCTCTTATCAACTAATCAGTAAGAGAAGAAAATTTTCATTTTTCATAAAATACTTAACTTGAAATACAGTGAGGTAGCTGAGATAAAACATCACTTCTAGATAACAACAAACTATACCTTGCAAAGCTGATATAATAATTTTGCTTAAAAGACACTGTTAAATAAAGGAACGCATTGAATAATGAACAAGTAAGGAGAGTGATAATCTTTGTCATAATCTTTGCCAGATAGGCTGAAAAATGCAGATTAGATGAAATTCAGGCCTTCAGTTGTCATTAACAATATTTATTTCTTAAAAAGATGATTTGTCATTACATTATTTTTATGTTCATTTCAATCAGGCAATTAGGATACAAAATTCTAAGCTTTAAAATTTGACTATTTAAATTTATCTACAACTTTTGTATCAAAGTTTTTAATATAATTTTTAATATAATTTTTATGGTATTTCTCATATATATGACTTTTCGCATATTATGAGTAATTTCAGCTTTCATAAAATGTAAGTCAATGATTTAGAGGAATCCTTCCCCATTGGAAGTATCAATTTTCACTATGTGCAGGTAAACTGAACCAGGATAATTCAAATGAGAACAAATGTGAAAAGCCACATAAACTCTTGCACTCATTCAGTACATTGAATACTTTAATATTCTGGCCAAGGCCTAAAACTATAATCCTCAAAACTCTAAGTGTCACCCAAGGAATTAGTTAAAAGGTAGATGTCTGGGCCTCATCTTATAACTGCTATATCAGAATCTCCAGGCTAAAGGGCCATGAATCTATAATTTAACAGGCAATTCATAAACACTTTGAGAAAGATTAGCCTAAACTACAGGTAAACAAGTCTTTCAAATATAAAGATCCAGATATGGAATAAATAGATATGAATTAACTTTTACAAACTGAACTCATTAAGCTCTGTTAGGTCCTAGAATGTAGGGCAATATACACATTGCATCCCATCATTTGGACTCCCTAAATAGAAAATACCTTAGGAAGTCTTCTCTCAGACTTCCTTTCAAAGACCTACTTCTCCATTTTGGCCAAAAGATAGGCTAACTCCAGAACGGTTTATAATAAGGGCTTATGAGAGACCATGTCTAGGGTACACTGGGATGTTTCGAGACAGATAACAGGGTATCTCAAAAGTTTCAGTCATAGAATCCATTTTTTGAAGCCAATAATTATTCTGCAAGAAACCTGTAAAGTGAGAGTCATACATCAAAGAAATGTGTCATTTATTTTATGATCATGTGATCTTTTAAATTAGTAAACTTTTTTGGAGCAGGGGCTGTTACCAGAAAAATAGAGTGGCAAAAACAAGAGTCCCCATATACTCCCTCATGCTTCTCCAAACCCTACAGTTCTCCCTCTATTATTAAAATCTTGTGTAAGTGTGGTATATTTGAAACAATTAACGAACCAATATTAATATATTATTAACTAAAGTCCATAGTCTACATTAGGGTTCACTTGTTTTGTTGTAAATTCTATAGGTTTTGAAAAATATATGACATATCTATCATTATTGTATCATGCAGAGCCATTATTGTATCATTTCCTAAAAGTCTCCCGTGCTCCACCTATTCCTCCCTGCCTCCCTACCCTCAACCCGACAACCACTTATCTTTTTAATGTTGCCATACTTTTACCTTTTCCAGAATGGCATATAGTTGTAAGCATAGAATATGAGGCTTTTCAAATCAGCTCCTTTCACTTAGTAATAATATGCATTTAAGGTTCCTCCACATCTTTAAAAAAATAGCTTATTTTTTAAAAGCACTGTATAATATTTCATTTTATGGATGTACCAGTTTATTTACCCATTCACCTACTGAAGATAATTTGGCAACTTTGCACAATTATGAACAAAGATGCTATAAACATTTGTGTACACGTTTCTTCATGGACATAAGTTTTCAACTCATTTGAGTAAATACCAAGTTTACTTCCTGGATCATATGGTAAGAGTATGTCTCATTTTGTAAGAAACTGCCATTGTCTTCCAAAGTGTCTATGCCATTTGCATTTGCACTAGCAATGAATGAGAGGTCCTATTGCTCCACAAACTCTCCAGTATTTGGTGGTGCCAGGGTTTTGGATTTTGGCTATTCTTAATATGTGTGTAGTGGTATCTCATCTTAATTTGCAATTCCCTAATGATGTATGATGTTGAGTATCATATATCATTCATATGTTTATTTGCCATCTATGTATCTTTTTTGGTAAAGTGTTCAGATGTTTTGTCCAATTTTTTGATTGAGTTGTTTTCTTATTGTCAATCTTAAGAGTTCTTTGTATTATTCTGGATACCAGTCCTTTATCAGGTATGTGTTTTGTAAAGATTTTCTGCCAGTCTCTGGCTTGATTTTTCATTTTCTTAATTTTCTGTTCTTTTGTAGCTCATAAACTCTCAACAGAACCTTTGGATAACCAACACCCATTAACATGGATCCCATTTCTTCACATAAAGCTAAAGCTGACTTTATACTTTTCATCACTGCATCAGTACACAAATTTTACATATATATTTATATATAGCTATATATATTTCATGTATATATATATACACACAAAAAATCTTTTTATTTCAAACTATTGTTTTTCACACTGATTATTCCATCTATTTTGAAATTTCTTTGTAGAAAATATTATTTTCTTTCTGGCATTTATTTTCAGGGATTTTAAACAGTGGTATTCAATCACAAAGGTATGGAATCAACCTAAGTGCCCATCAACTGATGTGTGGATTAAGAAAATATAGTGTGGCCAGGCGTGGTGGCTCACGCCGGTAATCCTAGCACTCTGGGAGGCCCCAGGCGGGTGGATCGCTCAAGGTCAGGAGTTCGAGAACAGCCTGAGCAAGAGAGAGAGACTCCATCTCCACTAAAAAATAGAAAGAAATGATCTGAACAACTAAAAAAAAAAATATATATATATATATAAATTAGCCGGGCATGGTGGCACATGCCTGTAGTCCCAGCTACTTGGGAGGCTGAGGCAGAAGGATCACTTGAACCCAGGAGTCTGAGGTTGCTGTGAGCTAGGCTGACGCCATGGCACTCTAGCCCGGGCAACAGAGCAAGATTCTATCTCAAAAAAAAAAAAAAAAGAAAATGTAGCGTATATACATACCATGGAGTATTGCTCAAAGATAAGAAAATGAAATAATGTCTTTTGCAGCAATTTGAATGGAACTAGAGGCCACCACCATAAATGAAGTAACTCAGGGACAGAAAAAATAAATACCGATATTCCCACTTATAAGTGGGAGCTAAACTGTGGCTAAACAAGGTCATATAAAGTGATATAATGGACACTGGAAACTCACAGTGGGGATGATGAGAGGGAGTGAAAGATGAAAAATTACCTGTAGAGAACGATGTACACTACCTGGGTGATGGGGTATACCAAAAGCCCAGAGTATACCACTATACAGTATTTATGTAATGAAATTCAATGTGTAGCCCCAAAATCTATTAAAATAAGAAAAGAAACTGTTTTTAACTAAGTGCAGTTATTAATGTCTGTAGATTCATCAATCAGAAATTATTTATTTTAAATTTTCTGGATTAATATTTTCTATATGACATCTGAACACATTAAGGATCTACTACTGGTATCATTCAAAAATTGCATTTTTTTTATTTTCTTTACTGATCTCAGACAAACTAAGTAATTTTACAAAATGAGAGCTTCTGCACTTATGTGAAGCGTTCAAACTTGACCTATTAGATGAATAACCTTGTCAGTAGCTTTGTGATATTAATACTGTTGTAACCAACATCATAAAATAACGTCCCCTCTCCACAAAATTCTTAAATATGTTCAAATTTTTTCTACATAAAATGATTAATGTATGATTAAGGGAAAAACACAAGTTCTCCACCACACAAAGAGGCACACTGTGTTGTGCTAGCCTGGAGTGCTCGACAAAATTATTGCAAAATGGATTAAGCAAATGCCTAAGGATAGTTACAAGGCAAAAGAGATGTGCCTCCGCACTTTCTTGAGGCAGAGGCAACCAATGTAAACCAGCCTTGACTGCTTTAGAATTGCTTTAGCTGACCTATAATACCCTTTAGCTAATTCTAACACTAAAATCTCTGCCTAGTGGAAAATTATATCATCATTAACATAACATAGGTTATATGAAGGTACATGATTGTACTGTGTATGCTTGATTTGTTTCAGTATGAACATGTGATGATACAAGTAAGAGCACTGCATCACTGACTGGAAAGAGATTTAAGGCAACACCACAGGTAAACGGTGTGGGTTTAACTCTAGGAAGAAGAATAACTCCTGCTCTGCCCAGGACTGAATGTTCAGGAAATTGTGCAAGGAGTAAATAGCTGGAGAACTGAATGTCTTGGAAACTCCTGTGCAAGGAAAAAAGAGCCAAAAAACTCCTGCATGTGAAAGATTACTTACACAAGTGAATGCCTTGTGTAAATAATCTCTAATAAACTGATCTAACTCACCAATCTGGACTTGTCTGACTCATTCTTTGGTCTCTTTTCTCCATCTTAGTTTAGGGGGCGGTTTTTCTATATTGTCCTGAGATTTTTCCCGAGACAATGATAAGGAAATTAGTTTGATTGCCATTCTTGCTTTACATGAAAACTTTCAATAAATAAGACATATAGTCTGAGGAAGAAAAGAACTACTGTGTCACACAAAACCAAATTTGAGATAATCTTCATGATATTATAATACTTAATTCAATGCCTTTTTTCTCCATCTTGTCCAATAGTCTACATTTTAACTTTAATCAAAAAGATGCCTACTTTAAGCAAAAAAAAAAAAATTCTCGTTAAGAATTAAAAACTTGTGTGATTAAAGGGATATTAAATCCAAATTTGAGATAATCTTCATGATATTACTTAGTACAATGTATTTTTCCCATTTTGTACAACTGTCTATTTTTAGCTTTAATTAAAGATGACTATTATGATAAAAATATCTTTAAGAATGAAATACAAAGGCTATTAAGTTGACTCTCAGGTTTCATGGCTTCAGAAATTAAAAAAAAAAAAAAAACTGTTTCCTAATTCTTAAAAATGCTTTAAAACAAATCCCATGGGAAAAACTGAATTAACTGTGGTAAAGAAAAATAAGCAGTACTGAAATGTTACTTTTCATTTAATTTAACAAGTAAAATTCTAAATAATTCAGAAGTTTGGCTTCTTAATTAACAAAATATCTAAACTCCATTTCAGGATGTGTATAACTCTCTTTGGCAACTCATTGCCTAGCTGACTTTTAATCATTATTTAGATTTTGGTTCCATGTCCACATCTCCAATTTAGTGATTATAAATTTATTTGTTTTATTATTAATGTTCCTCTTTCCTACTAAAATATATGCACGTTTAGAACAGAAAACTTGTTTTATAGTTAGCTATATTTTTTAAAATTTTAGCATGGGACCTAGAACTAAGTAGATTTCAATAAACATGTAACTAACATGGGCTGAAGCTTCAGTCTTATGGACCTCAACTGAACTGCCACAACCAAGATGGGTTCATTCCCATATCTGATGCTTTGGCAAGGACAGCTGGAAGGTCAGGTTCAGCTGGAATGCTGAAATGACTGGGCCTTTGTCTCTGTACTGTCTCAAGGCTTTTCCATCTTGACCTGGCCTCTCCATGTCGTCTATCTGTGTGTGTCTGCAATGGGGCAGCCAGACTTTCGACATGCTTGACTCAGGGCTGCCAAAAGCACAAAAGCAGAACCTGTTGGCTTTCTTAAGGCTGACACCCAACTGGTAAAGCGTCTCCTCATCCTTAGCCACATTCTGTTGGTTAGAACAAGTTCTTCCGATTTTTCAAGAAGTTTGTAAGTTAGGTGAGTAAAAATGAACTGAAATATAAGTTGTTCTGAGCTTGGTGACCTCCAGAAAGTTATGTATCCTGTTTCTTAGTTTCCTCATCTGTAAATTGAGGATAGTAATAGCACTTAATTCACAGAACTCTTATGAGGACAAAATGAGTTGACATAAATGCTTCAGAACATTGTCTGGCACTTAGCAAGCCCTAAAAAGTATATTACTAAGATAAATACCTAGTTCAATTAACAATTTAAGATAGAATGTATACTTCAAAAAGTAAATCAGAGGACTTGAGGTTTCCAATATAGCATATAAGGAGTTTACACATTAAGAAGCTGAACAAACTGAACATCAACAATTCTACTTAGATTTGCCAGAGAAGTGAATTCACAGGCAAATTGCTGCCCCAAAATTGGAATGACAGACAGGTAGATACAGAGATTCATCAGAACAAACACAGATATAGCAGAAATATTGGAATTATCAGACTGGGAATTAAAAACAACTATGGTTAATATGCAAAGGGTTATAACAGAAAAAGCAGACAACACACAAGAATGAATGGATAATATAAGTGCAGAGATTTCCCATGAAAGACTTAAAAAGAAATGTAAGAGATCAAAAATGCTGTAACAGAAATGAAGAATGCCTTTGACGGGCTCATTAGTAGACTGCACATGGCTGAAGAATCTCTGAGTTTGAAGATACATCAATAAAAACTTTCAAGATTGAAAAGTAAAGAGGAAAAAAATTGAAAAGAAAAAAAAATAAACAGAACAAAATATGCCCAAAATGTGGGACAACTTCAAAAGGTGTAATGTAGGTGAAATGCAAATACTAGAAGAAAGAAACAAACTGAAGCAATATTTGAAGGAACAATGACTGAGAATTTCCTCAACCAATGTCAGACACCAAACCACATACCGAGCAAGCAAAGAGAACATCACTAGGATAAATGTCAAAAACAAAACAAAAACAAAAACTCAAACCTAAGCATATCATATTCAAACTTCATAAAATCAAAGGTAAAAAAAAAATGGCTGAAAGAAGCCAGAGGGGAAAAATACACCTTACCTATAAAGAATCAAAGATAAGAATTACATTTGACTGCTCAGAAACCATGAAGGCAGAAGAGAGTAGAATAAAATATTTAAAGTGTTGAGAAAAAAAATCCCACCAACCTAGAATTCTGTACCATGCAAAATTCTTATTCAAAAGTGAAGGAGAAATAAAGACTTTCTCAGACAAAAATTGAGGGAATTTATTACCAGTAGACCTGCCTTATAAGAAATGTTAAATGGAGTTCTTCAGATAGAAGGAAAATGATACTGATCAGAATCTCAGAGCTACATAAAGGAAAAGCATTGGGAAAGGAAAAAGTGAAGATAAAATGAAAATCTCTTATTTTTCTTATTCTTAATTGAACTAATAGATATCACTTTGTCCAAAATAATAATAGCAACTATATTTAATTGATAGCTATCAGCTACTTCATCTAACAATAGCAGAATGTACATTCTTTTCAAGCTCACATGGAACATTCATTCACCGAGAGAGCACATTCTGGGCCATAAAATATGTATTAACATATTTAAAAGAATAGAAATAATACAATGTCTGCTCTCATATCACAATGGAATTAAACTAAATATCAATAATAGGTGGAACATTCCAAAATGCTTGGGATATTAAACAACACACTTCTAAATAACACATAGGTCAAAGAAGAAATTTTGAGAAATTTTAAAATAAAACTAATAAAAATGAAATATACAACTTACCAAAATTCGAGGGATGAAGTGAAAGCAGTGCTTAGAGGAAAATTTATAGTATGGAATGCACATATTAGAAAAGAATAAAGTTCTAAAAACAATCTAAGCTTTCATCTTAAGGAAATAGAAAAACAAGAGAAAATTAAATCCAAAGTAAACAGAAGAAAAATAAATCAGTAATAAATACAGTAAGTGAATTTTCAAAAAATTGTAACTCTTGATTATATTTTCAAACATTGCAAGGGGGGCTATTTTGTTATTATGTCATTCCAGAAGACTCCATAAAAATGTATAGGCTCTATAAAAAGTAAATACCTTACCCAGGTTACATGAAGGTTCTTTCATGATAAAAAGCAGGCAACTGTTAACCTGTCTTTCAGAGCTTTAGTGAAGGGGGAGGGGCTTTCCAAATATTCTCTGTGGTTCTTTTTTACCATATAATAATAAATCTTACTCCAAAGTATATCTCTTTCTTATCTGTCAGGGCATTCAAAGTTAACTTAATGCTCAAATACCAAATCTCATCCCAAGTGCCTAAAAACATACTTTTTGATTCTTCTTAATTGATTTTGTTTTGTATATATTCAATTTTTTAAACTATTTTCAATTGATTTTTTTTAGTAGGTGTGATATGAATTCTAAAATAAATTAGTCTCATTAGCATTCTTTCTCATACATTACATTAATTTATATTGATGTTCTATATTACATTAATATGCACCTCCACGAACAATATTTATTTGCCAGTATATAAACAACCTTAATATTTTTTTAAATTCCAGAATAGAACATGATACCAAGTTATTGCTATGAAAAGGAAAAATTAACATATGATTAATAAGTTATAGGAATATATGTAGTTTATTTTCATTAAAAAGCTAGTATTCTACATTCAGAATACAAAGTATGTTTTACTTATTCAGACTATTCAGTTAAATCATCTGTCTTATTTCCCAAACATTTTGGACAAGTGGATATTTTTCACATTTTGTTTTAAACTACCCCGTGCAATCTTTTAGGATTTTTACCGTGCATGGGAATAACTGGAAAAACACAAATGCCCAGGCCCCACAGCACACCTTCTGAATCATTTTGCTGCAGCTATGGGACTAGGTGATTCCACTGCCCACGATGAGAAGTTAAAAACCACTGCAATTGGTATCTTTTCCTCTACTTAGTTAAAAGCCTGCTTACCAATTGCTGCCAATTTTAAATATGACCACAGAAGAGGTCATATTTAAAATTGGCTTTGTTCATTTTAGACTTTGATAATTTTATAATTATTCTGTGGAATATACACACAGATTATAAATTATCAAGTTCACATAATATAATGTTCAAAAGTAAATTTAGTATTAAGTATAGCAACACATTACAGAAAACATCAAGGCCCCAATTACAGCTTCAAAAAATTCTGTAGTTAAAAATCAGTACCATTATCATCAAACCTTCCCTTAGTTTTGTTATCTACTAAAGTACTAATTTTAAAATTATCATACATTTTTAATCACACTAAATAACCAATGTCTATAAAATGCAGTAAGTCAATTATAAATGTCATCTTTACTCCCAACTTTTCCATTAAAAAAATTAGTAGCACATACACAAAGCAGAATCATGTTATAATTAATAAGTAAATTAAATACTGAGAAATTCTGTATATTTCCTTTCTACATATAATACATAATAAATATTGAAAATAAATTGTTCCAAAAAATGCTTTGTTGACTTAACACTCATTTACTTACATTTTTAGATACTAGGAATACAGATACATTTTTAAATAAAAATTAGCATATCATTAAATACCAGATTTGATGGTCTATATGCAAATAACTTATTTGATAAGCATTAATTATATTATTAAATAAATAGAATTCTGAATACCGGACTCCAGAACTATCACAATAGCTGCCAAGATATCTGCATGTAAATTAAAATCACAAAAAAAGAAGAAAAATTCAGTTTTATTTTTTAGAAGTCTAACTCTACGGGTAATAATCAGTAATATTTTACACATTGTGGCTGCCAACTTTATTTTCAGTTTAGAATGTCTACAACATATTAAGCCCATCTCTATTAACAAAACAAAGCAATTATATTTTAAAAATACTTTTTATTTGGATAACAGATTTATTGAGTCAATTCTGTCTTGAAGAATTGCCATGATTTTATATCACAGAAAAAAAATGTATTTTAAAAATCAGGAGAGGAGATTCTAGTAGAACAGCCAGACCAGTACATGTCTCCTGGCAAATGAAAATAAAACATAGTGGGTTTATAAATTAATATAAATAACCCTGATAGTTTGAAACATTACATTTTCATGGCACATTCCACATTTTCAAATGACATAAAAAGTCATTTAGAATAAGGAATCAGGATTCATTTGTAATAATCACTTTTTTTCTTCAAATGTATTAGCTTTTTAAAATTTATTAATAAAGGCCGCATATTTCTGTTCAGGAAAAAGAGCTTCCAGGAGACATCATTTTTTAACTTTTCTTTTTATTCTATCCTTGTAGACTTAAAAAGCAAAGCATAAACCTAAAAAAACTAAAAGGTGGTAAGCCAAAAGATTTAGAACAATCAAAACATCCACAGGAAAACATCTGTACAGAAATCACAAGCTCTTAATAAGGAAAGTTTGGCACAAAAAATACTTCTAGCCCAAACAATCCTTGGTTAGAAATTCAAAAAACAGATTTTCAATCTCCTAAAAATTGAGCCATTAATATATTTCTAGTCAATGTAATGAAGATTATATTATGCTAATTAAAATTTATTATAGTTCTTGACTCTACTAATTTAGATTCTTCAACCACTTGCCCTCTCCCTGTCCTCTCCTTCCCCAAAATACTCATGCTGGTATCTGGACAAAGTAGATTATGATTATACTACTTCCTAGGGAATTCCATTTAAAAAAAAATCCACAGAAAACTAAGGGAGAAAATAAAATAGAAGTTCGGGGTTGGGAGGTGGTGTTTTTCCCTGCACTACAGAAAGGTGAGAGGGAGTGACGGTTCCTTCAACAGAGCACAGTGGGAAAAATATATTTAAGAAGTTGTGGCCCACGCCTGATGGCTCACGCCTGTAACCCTAGCATTCTGGGGAAGCCCAGGTGGGAGGATCACTTGTGCTCAGGAGTTTGAGACCAGACTGAGCAAGAGTGACACCCTGTCTCTAGATAAAATAGAAAAAATTAGCAGGGATGGTGGTGCGTGTCTGTAGTCCCAAGCTACTTGGGAGGCTGAGGCAGGCGGATGGCTTAAGCCTAGGAGTTTGAGGTTGCTGTGAGCTAGGCTGATGCCCCCAAACTTGCCCAACAACAAAGCAAGACTCTGGCCGCCCCCTACTAAATAAATAAATAAATAAATAAGTTGAGCACAGGCTAGCTGAGTAAATAAATTCAACTAAAAGAAAAAAACTGTAAAAAGAGAATGCTTGTTTTTGCTGCATATCAGCAGGAGTAGGAGGAGGAAGCAGATTAAACAGAGAGATGAAACCAAGTATTGGAAACAGGTCTACCTAGCATGGCCTGATCACGTCATGTACCATGAGCTCCATGGTCCATAATCCAGGGCCCTCTTCATTTGGCTTCAACTTCTTCATAAAAAAAGGTGAGAATATTAAAATGTGTTTCTCTACAACTTCTACACAACAGTCTTAGTTATGTGTATAGTAATAAAAAACAATCTAACTGGCATTAGCTGTAAATGGGCAAGAGACACCTTATTGATGGAAATGTTCTAAACCTAGATTGCAGTAATGGTTGCTCAACTCAGGAAATTTACTAAAAATTATTAAATTGTTCACTTAAAACAGGGGAAGTTAATGGCAAATAAAGTTGTTTAAAAAAATCTCACTCTTTTTTATGACAGTTCTTCCTTAAGAGAAAAAAAAGCCCAAATGCCTCCACATAATATTATTCTTCAATTTATTATACTCCAGTTTGTTCAGTGGCCTTGTTTAAATGTGGAATACAAAACTAAACACATTATTTCCAGTGTGCTTGATTTGTACAATGGGCTTACTACTAGCTGGCTTGGTATATTTTACTCTGGTAAAATAATATTCATAAATACCTGTAAAATACTCTGTGGCAAATACTGCAATAACACAATAAGACTCTGGTAGTTTAAGATTAAACAATCATAACATAGTTTTATTATATAAAATATAAACTAATAAAATACCTTGACTTTTTTTCCCCAATAATCAATTGACAAGGAAATTTACTCCCAGATTGTATTTTTTCTAATTTTTTACTTAAAAATTAGCATTAATGAAAATTTAAGAAAAGAAAGAAAAAAAGGAAAACAAAAACCATAGGTCTTCTGGCATATTTATTTCCAGCATATTTTATGCAAGTAATATAGTCATATTGGGAAAAAATAATATCTGTTTCTAAGGCCATCCTTTCCAAGTCCAAGAAATACTCTATTTAATACTCTCTGTGACAGAGTCTATTACATCACCCTGTTTTAGTCCCCTCTGTTCTCACCACTATGTGATGGATTATTTTAAATTTGGTTATTTTTTCATTGTTTACCTTATTAGAATGTAGTCCCCAAACATATAGGCTCTGTTAACTTTCATTCCCTTGGGAGCTCACTTAGTTCCACAGTTTAAAATTAATTTCACCTATATGTTGACAATTCTCAAAATTGTATCTGTAACCCAGACTTTTCAAACTCCTGACCTTAAGCAATCCTCTGGCCTTGGCCTCTCGAAGTGTTGGGATTACAGACATGAGCCAACACGCCTGACCATTCTAACTCAGACTTCTCTCCTGAATTCTAGACTTATATGTGTAATACACGCAGACACACACATACACAAACTTCCATTACATATGCATTGCATACATATGTCCCTTTATTCTACACATCCAAAACCAAATTCTGGACTCTAACTATTACCCCACCAATCTTACCCATCCAAAACATTTCCCATCTCAATTCATGACCAATTCATTCTTAGACAGTCACCTTTGACTCCTCTCTTTCTCTCACACTCCACACCCATTCCATCAGCACATTTTATTGTCTTTGTCTTCAAAATATATCCAGAATCTGACCAACTTCTCTTCATCCTCACAGTTAGCATCTTGGTCAAGCCTTCAATAATTCTCACTGTATTATTGCAGCAGCCTTCAAACAAGTTCCCCTTCTACCATTTCCCCACCCCCAATTATAATCTATTCTCATATTTCTGAATGATCTCTTTAAATATAAGGCAAGTCAGTTCAAACCCCTACAATGGCTACGTTTGACTCAAGAGTAAAAACCAAAATCATTTCTATAGACTTTTGTTACCTCTGACTTTCTCCTTGCTACCTCCTCTTTTGCTCACTCTCATTCAAGTCTTCTGTATTTTCTAAATGTTTTCAATAAGACTGTTTATTAACAAAAAGGAAAGTTTAAATGATAAAACTATGAATGAGTAATCTGCCTTTTTACCCCAATGCTTAGTACAGAATTAAATAACACGGTCAAGTCTTTAGAAGAAAAACAAATTTTATGACAAGAGCTTATAGTGCCTTGAATGCCTATATGCCTGATGAAGACTTTAAGAAACAGGGTTCTCAAATAAATGGTATGGTGCAGTAGAACAAGTTCTGGTTTTGATACTGAAATAGATTCCTTAAACCTTCTATTACTTACTAATTGTGACACCCTAAGTCAGTATTCTTTCTGATTCACAGCTTTCTTATGTGTATAGAAGAAGAGTTTAATCTGTAAAACTATTATAAACTTGGAACTCTACAAGAGAAATACCTATACATAGCTACCAAAAATACATCTAGTAAGGCTAATTCCTAAAAATGTTATTGAACATTCTACATTCATCTACATATACAAGATGACAGAGAAGCACCCAAAATACTACAGATGTTTGAAGCCTAGTTGAAGACTCAATTTTATACAATTTTCAAAGAAAACATCTGGGAGGCCGGCATGTGTAGCCTAGGAAGCAAACCCAAAACAGAGAAGTGGGGTGGCTCACTCTCTAGGAGCTGCGAGGGCAAAGAAGTCACAAACCTAAGGTTTCTAAAAAGAATAGATTTCAAATATTCAGACTGTGTGTGTATCTCCAACCAAGGTTGGGGTCAGATGGCTCCAAATGATGCGGGGTAGAAATCTGTGAAGACTGACTTGGGAACCGATCCTGGCTGTAACAAACCACCAGTTAGGACGAATCGCCTAACTGAGAAAGTTAGACACTAGCTTGTAGTTTCGTGTTCACCTTAGTGGGTTGGTTGTAACAATTTTGCCACCCAACCTGAACCACTCACCGGGTCAATGGGGCTGTAAAGCCTTATGAGTTGGGAACAGGAGGCCCAGACCCGACGCAGTCCGACAAATCGCTAGGTGGCCATCGGCTCCAGAGACCGTTACTAGGGGAACGAGGTGAGGCTCAGGGATCACCCCATCCCGGCTTTCCTAGTGCCGGCCAAGGCGCTCTGGGGGCGTGGTTACGTGAGTGACGCAGAAGGGGCGGGGCAGAGACGCCCGGACCAAGGAACGCGTTAAGTCCCAGGGCGCATGCGTGCTGTGCGGAGGCGGCTATGGCAGCCGTTAGGGCCCCTTCAGAAGTATCGCTGCGAGAAGCGACTCAACGAAAACTGCGGAGGTTTTCGGAATTGAGAGGTACGGAAGAAGGAACTGGAGTTCTCTCGGTTAAGGGAGCGGGAGGGTGCTTTACGGTCTAGGAGGTTTGCTGGACTGTCACTTCCTGTTTGCTTCTCACCTGCAGGCTTGGGTCACTGGACCAGGAAGAACTTGCTAATATTCCTTTTGAGTTTTTTATTCTGTCATTCTCCCTTCTTTACATTTAGTATGTTACTTTTAACTTTGTTCCTAGTAGTATAGATTTCAAAATAAGAGAGGAGAAAAGAGAAGAAAGAAAATTAACTTGACAAGTGAAGTCAGCTTGTTAATAAAGGCTATTTTAAATAAATCTAAAAGATCTGAAGCATAGCGTTTTGACCCTTAGAAGTGAGGGATTTTACCCTTCCCCTGCTACTCACCTACCTACTTCACCAAGTTGTTCGGTAATGTAAACACTTACTGCGGAGGGAGATATAACATGGAGGAATTAGGGATTAAAAATGAAAAAGTGGAAGTTTGATATCAAAAAACAGGCTCTGCCACTTATCATTCCCTGTACAATTGTCTAATAAAGATAGTTATATATTTGATGTAATGACTACTTAAAAAATACAGGGGCTAATACTTAGTTAACAGTAAAATGTTCAGGACAATTAGATTCTAGCTAACAAGTCCTGTTTGTTAACTAATAAAAACCCGTACTAATATTGTTTATCAATAAAGAAGAGATTCTAACTGTTTACCAAAAGTGCAGTCCATCTTTTAATGAGTTCATCAGGAAATTGGGACTTTATTATCAAGTATTTTGTCATATTCTAATAGACAAAATTAATATGACAAAATTAGAATTTGTCATATTAGAGTGTGAGCTTGCGTGTGAGCTTGCATGGCTCGTCTTAAAGTAGTAAAAAAATAAAGTACCTACATTTATAAACATCATTATTGAAGGAATGGATCCTTGGATTGAATGTTTCTTAGCCAATAAAGTGGCCCTGAAATATGAAAATTGATTTTCAAAGCTGAAGATTCATTTATTTATTTCTTCGTCTCCTCTTCTTCTTTAAGAATTGAAATTATAATCTTGGACAAGTTAAAATTACCTCTCAATCAACAAACATATCTCTCGCCGGGCGCGGTGGCTCACGCCTGTAATCCTAGCTCTCTGGGAGGCCGAGGTGGGCGGATTGTTTGAGCTCAGGAGTTCGAAACCAGCCTGAGCAAGAGCGAGACCCCATCTCTACCAAAAATAGAAAGAAATTAATTGGACAGTTAAAAATATATAGAAAAAATTAGCCGGGCATGGTAGCGCATGCCTGTAGTCCCAGCTACTTGGGAGGCTGAGGCAGTAGGATCGCTTGAGCCCAGGAGTCTGAGGTTGCTGTGAGCTAGGCTGGCCACGGCACTCACTCTAGCCAGGGCAAGAATGTGAGACTCTGTCTCAAAAAA
>CAUYSK010013370.1:0-13056 GCA_963575035.1 Avahi laniger | reverse complement strand
GGGAGGCTGAGGCAGTAGGATCGCTTGAGCCCAGGAGTTTGAGGTTGCTGTGAGCTAGGCTGACGCCACGGCACTCGCCCCAGGCAAGAAAGTGAGACTCTGTCTCAAAAAAAAAAAAAAAAAAAAAAAAAAAAAAAAAATTGTGACTAACAGATGGGCTGTAATAGTTTTGATTATTGTTTACCAAATACCCTTCTCTTCCTACTATGAGCAGAATTGACTTCCCTGTCCCATGAATATGGGGCCTGATCATGTTGCCTTGATTTGGCCAGTGGGATATTAGCAAAATTAATGAAAGTAGTAGTTTTATTGTTTTATTTTTTGAGACAGAATCTCATTCTATTGCCTGGGCTGGAGTGCAGTGGTGTCCTCATAGCTCACTGCAGCCTTGAACGCCTGGCCTCAAACGATCCTCCTACCTCAGCCTCCCGAGTAACTAGGACTACAGGTGCATGCCACGACGTCCAGCTAATTTTTCTTTTTCTTTTTTTTTTTTGTAGAGATGGAGTCTCGCTATGTTGCTCAGGCTGGTCTTGAGCTCCTGGCCTCAAGTGATCCTCCCACCTCGGCTTTCCAAAGTGCTGGGATTACAGGTGTAATCCACCGTGCCTGGCTGCAAGCAGTAGTTTTGAATGTGTTTGTTCACTTGGGCTTGTCTGTAAAGGGCCTCTGCCTTTACTCATGAGAAAAACTTGGCTTGGGGAGTTGTTCCTCACAGGAGGATGAGGGACATATGGAGCAGACTGGATCCAATCTGCATTGCGAAGCCAAGCTACGCTTAAGTCAGGCAAATCCCAGCGGATCCACGGACGCACGATCACACAACCAATGCTTACCGTTTTGAGGGTAGCTTGTTATGCAGCATAAATATGGCAATAGGTAACTTATACAGTGACCAATCCATGGATATAAGAAAAATGTGGCGGCGGCACCAATGGATTCAGTACCAGTAGCATCTTCCTGGTTTCTGAATCGCAGCTATGATGCTGTGATCTTTGAAGCGTATTCCACTGGGAACTTCCTCACTGTGGCTCTTCCTACCTTTCCAGTGACTTTGTAAGGTACAAATTATCTGTATTCTACCCTTTCAAATACCTAGAGGGATTCTATTTTCTGCACTGAACTCATCAAAATTTTTCTTTGACCTGGTCTCTGACTGACCCTTCATCATTCTCCGCCTCACTTTTCATATTATAGCCACATTTCTATTTCTAGTCCTCCAATATGTATCACCTGTTCCTGCATTAGGGACCTTGACTTGATGTTCTCACTGCCCCGGAATAACTTTCCACTGGATCTCGGCATAGCTGGCCTACCCATCTGAAACAGACCGTTTGTCACTTACTATTTCATCACCTTGTTTTTTTTTTTAATACTTTATATGGTAAAAATACAGCAAAAATAGTTTTTTGTTCAAAGAGGAAAATATATATTGCTATGGTCGCGGTTCTCAGGATGATTTAAGTAGTCTCTGGTTCCTCGACTGTGCTGTAGGTTGACTCCAACCACAACTTCTCCGGCTTCAGTCATTTATCAAAGCTAAAATCAGGCTATAAAGACACATGAAGGAACAGAGCAGATGGAAACCAAGCTTGATCATGGCTTCTTTCATGTGTGACTTCAGCTGCCCTCTGTTGTGTATTTCTGTTGGATCAAACACTCCCATGGTACCACTTGGCACCATAATGTATCGATATATATTCCAAGTGGCAACAGAGAAATTGAGAAGGAAGGTGAACCAGCGCAATGAAATGAGCATTAATGTAGTGACAATGGTATGGCCAATCAATTCTGGAGTTACCCACTTGTTTAATTTTGAGCAACATGATCTGGCATTAATGTAATCACACTCTAAATCAGACAATGTAATTACGAAGTAGACCGAAAGGAAGATAAGCACGCAACAATCGAGGAGGGAGAAGACAAACACCACTACCTCCATCCTCCTCCTCCTCCTCCTCCGCCGCGGCCGTCTCATCACCTTGTTTTTTTAGCATAGCATTCGTTCATATTTTTTTTTTTTTTTGAGACAGAGTCTCACTCTCCTGCCCGGGCTAGAGTGCCGTGGCGTCAGCCTAGCTCACAGCAACCTCAAACTCCTGGGCTCAAGCGATCCTCCTGCCTCAGCCTCCTGGGTAGCTGAGACTACAGACACGCGCCATTGTGCCTGGCTAATTTTTTCTATTTTTAGTTGTTTGGCCAATTTCTTTCTATTTATGGTAGAGATGGGGTCTCGCTCTTGCTCAGGCTGATCTCGAACTCCTGAGCTCAAGCAATGCTCCCACCTTGGCCTCCCAGAGTGCTGGGATTACAGGCGTGAGCCACCGCGCCTGGCCCAACATTCGTTCATACTTAATAGCTCCTTCCTTGTTAACTGAAAACACTCCTATGAACGTCAATCTCGCTTAACTATGTAATAGACTTGTGATCACATTAATATCTATTACCAACTTGTTTTGTTTGTTGTTAAAGCCTTGGAAATATAATTTGAACAAAGATGTTTTAGAATCTGAAGTCTTAAGAAATTTTTGCTCTGTTCTGTGTTCTGTCTTTGGGGAAAAAGCTCTCATCCTGACTGTTTTTCATTAATCTGCTTCATTGGTTGTAACTCACACCTCTGCATTCCTAAACGGCATAAATGTCTGGGATTTGCTCTATTAAATCGGAAGATAATTTGGCGCTCTCCTCTTCCCCAACACGCGTAAAAGGTGAGAGGCATCTAAGACCTGCTAGACCTCACAATTTAAGAGGAGGTGTGTGTATTAAAAGTCTTTTATCATTTAAATAGATTGAATCCTTGATTCAATCTAGTTGTCCCAAACTAATCTTGACATGCTTTTGTGAACCCAAAATCATATTGTTTTCTTCTTCTTCTGTTTTTTTTATTTTCTTGTTTTTGCTTAGAGTAGTCTCCCTAACAATTATTGTTTCTTTAAGCTAGTTATATAGATCTGGATTTTATTAGTAGATAGAAACTGGAAATAGGAAACTCTTCACCGTGGTTACCTCAGAGGTGTGGAATTAGGATAGTGGAACTGAGTGTTCAGTTAATTAATTAAGAGACAGGATCTCACTCTGTCGCCCAGGCTGGAGTGCAGTGGCACGACCAGAGCTCATTGTAACCTCAAACTCCTGGATTCAAGCAATTTTCCCACCTCAGCCTCCCAAGTAGCTGGGACCACAGGTGTGCATCACCGTGCCTAATTGTTAAATTTTTTTGTAGATACAGGGTGTTGCCATGTTGCCCAGACGGGTCTCAAACTTGTGTCTCAAGCGATCCTTCTGCCTCGGCCTCCCAAAGTGCTGGGATTTGTATCATGAGCCACTGCGCCTGGCCTCAGTGTTTATTTTCGTATGTTAAAATAACGGAGTATCTCTTTTTAATTTCAAACAAATTTTAAAATAGGGAACATTTTGCTCACTTCTAGGGAACACAGTCTCCTGTCGTTGTGTGGGTACCATCTCATCAATCATCTGCACTCTCAATTTATTTTAAAACAACTCATCCATCACTATGGTCCTGCCACTTCCATTCGGGTCCATGTCTACACACACAAACACATACGCTTTTGCATCATCACCTTTGCCTCGCATCTGTTTCAGAGACAAGAAAAGTGCAGCTCCGTTTCATTCTGCAGATGTTCTGGGGATAGAAGAAAGGACAATCTGGCTAAAATTCTGGGTCAACACTTGCGAGCTGCTGGGTGTTGAGGGATCCGATCCCTCAATTCAGCCAAAAAAGAGAGACAGTGTTTGCCTGGAGACTCTTTATTGGGTCGACACAGAAATCAGCAAGCAGGGACGTCCCTCCGCCTCACCGAAGCAGCTGAAAGAAGAAGTCAGAATCAATTGGGGCTTCCCATCTGTTGAGCCTCTACTTTCTTCTTCTTTTACTCGCTCTCATCTTTGCTTTCCTCTCTAATACACTCAAGACTCCATGTTTATCATGATAATCTTTCTTTCGAACACGCTCCATCCTCAGCCATCTGTTCTACCACACCCACAGAAACACCCACCTGGAAATAAACTTATCACTAATGTATATATATTACATGCGGTGGATATTTACAGATCTTACTTGATCTCTTACATCACTTACAGACCATTGGTCACTCCTCTTTTTACTGAAGACACCTCTTTCCTTGAAAAACATGATATTACCTGCTTCTTACTGTCTTCTTTTCTTCCTGGTTTCCCTTTCTCATCCTATTTCGGAACTCCTCCTCTATAAACTTTAAATTTCAGAGTAACTCAAGGCTGTTTTCCAAGACCTCTTCTCTCCTGACTCTATACTTTCCTAGAGAAACTGCATTCATACTTCCATATCAAATAGCATTCAAAGTATTTATTGGTGAAATCATCTTTTAGTCTTCCTTTAAAATACTTTGGCAGACAAAAAATGGAAAGCTATAGCTGAAGCAAAAATGTTAAATGTGGATGGTTAAACGTGGGTAATTAGTGCATGGGAATCCATCATGCCGTTATACTATCCTCTCCGTCTTTGGGTATATTCGAAAATTTTTGTAGTTAAAGAGTGAAAACAAGACAATAAAATTAAAATATCATTCCTGTTCTGAGGATTCCCATAATTGTGTCCCCGACCTATACATCTCCCCTGAGCTCCACGACTCATCGTAAAGCTGTCTCCCCAGCATCACTTTGTGGATGTCCCACAAATACCCCAAACTCGGAAAGGCAGAAATGGAACCACAAACTCCCCCCGCCTGTCCTGCCCCCAGCTCGCTCTCTGTCCAGAATGTAGCTTCTCAGAATGGGGCCACAAAAGCCATGCCGTGGCTCACCCCACAGCTGGGAATTCATCCTTAACTCCTCCCTCCCCACTCCCAATGATATTTAGTTACCGTATTCTGTCCACTTTCCCTCCTTTGCCTTCAGACTTGGACTCTTGTCCATATCCCCAGTCACCGCCAATGCCCAGGTCACTACCGTTGCCCATGTGGGCTCTTGGGAAACCTAACCAAATTCAGCACATGGCCGTCTCTCTTCCCATTTACTCTCTACCCAGAGCCAAAGCAACATGCCTTATAATTAAATTTGATTATATCTAGATCCTGCTTCCTTAACACTTCTCTCTGACTTCTCTTTGGACGTAATAGCCAACTCCTAAGTTGCTAGCATGCCCAGCCTCTGGCTCCCAGTGGACGTTCCACGGACCAGCCCCTGTGTCCTTTCTTCAACTTGTATGACGCACCCAGTTCCTTTCAGCCTGTTACCCTTTCTCATGTGGTTCATATCTCAGCCCCTCTGAACTTCACTCTAGTACATTACTTCATCAGCACCTGTATTCCAAGCTCAGGTACCCCCTCAGTTATCACTTTTTACCTATTTTCAAAATATTCGAATGCATTTTTAACGAACTTTATTTTTTAGAACAATTTTAAAAGTGCGTAGAGGGTACAGAGATTTCCCATACCCCCCTCTGCCCCCATACAAGCACAGCCTCCTCTGTTATCAACATACCCACCAGAGCGGGTATGTTGTAACGTTTGTAACTGTAACGTTTGTTACAGTTGACACATCACCAGAAGTCCATATACATGTTTTTAAAGACCTAATTTTACACAGATAGCCAGAAAAAGTGCTGAGGCTAGAATATAGGTCTCTGTGTTAAAACCCTGTAATCCCTAATCAAAATTCCAAGTTATTTACAGTCAAATCACCTTCAACTCACATCTCAGGAAAAAAAACCTTTTTAATGAGGATCTTACCTCCTCCTCTGCCAACAAAAGCTATAAGTTCTTTCCAAAGAGAATGCTTAAACTTCTTCACCCCGCCCCCCAGGCAATCTCACCATCAATCACAATATTTCCAAATTCTGTCCCTGTTAAAATTCTTGGTCAGCGAACACCATTTTCGCCCAAATGCATTCCCATCTTCTGTACACTCCCAGTAGACCATGCGTCTGTACCAAAAGGGAAACATACATTTTGCAAAGTCTGCAGAGAAGAAAGAAGCAGTCAGAATAAGGAGCCCTTCCAGTTGGCACCTCCCCTCCTCCTCACCACACACACACACTGGTGCACTTCTGCTCCCCACTCAGACCATCTGCTCTGCCGTGTCCCACCAAGAGCATGGTGGGGGATTGAGATCCCACATCGCTTTAATGTTTTACTAAAAGATTTCTTTTCAAGATCACGAAATTGAAGTGCTCATAATCTCACTTTGGTGGTATGTGATTTTCTTTTCTTTTTTTTTTTTTTTTGAGACAGAATCTCGCTTTGTTGCCTGGGCTAGAGTGAGTGCCGTGGCGTCAGCCTAGCTCACAGCAACCTCAAACTCCTGGGCTCAAGCAATCCTGCTGCCTCAGCCTCCCGAGTAGCTGGGACTACAGGCATGCACCACCATGCCCGGCTAATCTTTCTATATATTTTTGGTTGTCCGATTGATTTCTTACTATTTTTAGTAGAGACGGAGTCTCGCTCTTGCTCAGGCTGGTTTTGAACTCCTGAGCTCAAACAATCTGTCCTCCTCGGTCTCCCAGAGTGCTAGGATTACAGGCGTGAGCCACCGCGCCCGGCCGTGGTTTTCTTACTGTCAGAAATTGCACATCCCTTGTTTTCACAATTCAATTGGCTATAGATTCCATTTTCAGAACCCCCTTGTGTATGTCACCAAATCTCAGCTTCAGAGGTCAAGATTACCACCTTGGGGTATTCAGAGGCAAGACCCTCACCTTCTGCACTGCAATACTTCCAGTATCCTTCATAAATCTTGTTTAATGAGCACCACCTGTGTCTTGCGTTGAACTTGACGCAGTCGTAGAATGTTTGGTTTTTATACTGGAATGGAAAGACACACTCCCCATCTAGAGAAAACAAAAATTCTTCATCTGTTTCAGGAAGTCTTCGTGGAGAGATGATAAACTGACTTTCCTCCTAGGAGCTGGTGCACTTGGAAATCAGAGCCACTACCTGTGGCTCTATTGAACACACACACACACACACACACACACACGCACACACAGGCACACAGGCACACATACATGGATTTTTGCTATCCCCCAAAATAAACCATAATTTGTACCCATAATTTGAATTTCTAACTTAACACATCATAGAAAACCTTTTCAAGTAACTTTCGTAGCTCTAACGCCTCCCTTCTAATGCTGACTCATGTTCTATGATATGGATTCATCATAATTTATTCAGCATTTTCCACATTCAGATTTTTTCCCACTGTAAACATTCCATGAATTTAAGCCCTTATATACTGAAGCATTCGTTTCCATAGGCAATAATCCCCAAAGCATGGTTATTAGGACAAAGCATATGCGAAGTTTTAACGTTGATGGGAATCGCTTTCTTAAAGGGCAAGAGCAATTCATCTTCCCTACTCACTGTGCTGTTTTACCTAAGTTTTCATCAGTATGAGGCCTTTACACAACTTTATAAGTGTTTACCTGTATAACGGATGATTCCTGCCTTGCTTTAAAAGATCTGGTCCTTACACCATCCATGTATTTTCCTATACGTTATTCTTAAATTAAATGATTTTATTTCTTTTACATATAAATTTTTATTAAGTAAGAATTTAGTTTTGTATATGATGCAAGAGGGGAGTGCAACTTTATTTTTTCCAAACAGATATTCAATAATGACAGATTGATGATAAAACAAATCACCTGTACATTTAAACATCTATACATTTAACACCATGGATTAAATTCTAATATATCCTGGGATCCGTTTTATATTAAGACTCCATCCATGGAGTTTCTTAAAATTATTAGAGAGGTAGGATAGCGTGGTGATAAAACGAGCAGGCTCTGGGGCCAGTAAGTGTCACAAAATATTTTTTCTTCTTCTTCTTATTTGACTCTTCCTAGACTGATACCATGTTGTTTATATTGCAGTGTTTTATTAATAGTGTATTTAAATATCTGATGAAACAAATTATTTCTCTACCCCAAGACTATTTTTGTTCATAATATTACTAATTTTTATTGGATATATTTTCTATGTGAATTTAAAAATCTGCTATTCCTTATTAGATTGGCTGAAATTAAAGAGTAGAAACAGTTAGTGCTGGTGAAAGGTCAGGGTGACTTTTATTTCTCTGTTTTTTTTGAAACAGAGTCTCGCTCTGTCTTCTGAGCTAGAGTGCAGTGGCATTATCATAGCTCACTGCAGTGTCAAACTCCTGGGCTCAAGAGATTCCTCTGCCTCAGCCTCCTGAGTAGCTGGGACTATAGGAGTGCACCATCACATCTGGCTAATTTTTCTAATTTTAGTAGAGATGGGGTCTTGCTCTTGCTCAGCCTGGTGTGGAATTCCTGGCCTCAAGCAATCTTCCTGCCTTGGCCTCCCAGAGTGCAAGGATTATAGGCACGAGCCACCAGGCCTAGCCCTATTTCTCTGCTTTTTTTTTTTTAAATCCATTTACAAGGTACTTACATTCTATTAAAGGAGAAAAAATTTTTGTCAGAAAAAAATCACCAATTACCCAGTTTTTACAAAATTAAAAGAAAATATATCTTCATAGTACAAAGTTTTCTGATCAACTTACCTTTGACCTCTGCAAAATGAGTTATAGCTTCTGAAAAACAAAATTTGGAGCTAACATTTATTTTACTATTTTTAGACTTTAAAATTGGCTCTTATAGAAAATGAAACTGAGTAAAAATGTTAGTTTGAGGAAAAGTGACATTGTTATTGCATTATGTCTTCCATGCAAGAACATGGCACGATCTTCACGTTTTCAGAACTTGTTTTATATTATTCAATGTGATTTTCTTATTTACTTTATATAAATCCTATGCATTTCTTGTTGATTTAATTCCAAAGTGGTTTTTTTTTTGTCGTTGATCTTAAATAGAATGTTTTCCTTCTCCGTCAATGTCTAGTTGGTTCTTACCAGCATAAACTACTGACTGTTGTGTATTTATCTTGTATTCAGCCACATAGCCATATTCTCTTATTAAAACTAGTAACTTTTACTAGTGTTCCTAAGGATCTTAAAGCACACAATCATAAAATAATTTTTTCTGTTATTTTATATAGGCTTATAGATTTTTTCCTTTTACAGCATCACATATATTAGAAGCCCCCAAAATAATGTTAAGTAGTCTTAATGGCAGTAGACAGCCATATGCTTTCCTGGTTTTAGTTGAAATGACATTCAGATTAAGAATTCTCAATCCAGCATGATTAGTATTAGTTAAAAAATATGAATCAATTAAAAAATATCAATTACTAAAGGAATTTAAAAATACAATACAGCTTTATGATATCATGTAGGCATTAATAAAGGTGAACATATAAATAGAAATGGAAAAATTTGCACATCATTTTTAAGTGGCAAAAGCATTTTCTGTTTCATTGTGTTCTATAATATTTGATTTTTGCAAAAATAAAATTATATTATGAGTTTGTATGTAATGAAATATTTAATCACTCACAAATATTAATAGTAAAATTGACAGTAAAATCATGATTTCTCTGTCTTTTTCTTTACCTACTTTTAATATGAAGCTTACTTACTTTATATATAAATACATAAAATAGTAGTTTTTAATGAAAAATATGCTTTATTATCAGAAAAAGAAGTATTCAATGACTTCACATTTTATTGCAAAATTGAAAAAGAAACTCTAATAAAAAATTTTGACCAACTCACCTATAGTTGGTAGAAAGTCATCTGAAAGACACAATTTTGAACAAACATTTGTCAATTAGATTTAGCCTTTAAAATAAAAAAATGAAAAAAATGAAATTACTTCCCCAAATTCTATTCCAGTAAGAATAATAATATTTTGAAGGTTATACATCAAAATTCAATAGCGCTTATTTTTAGTGGTGTGATTGTGGGTGATTTCTAATTTTCCTTTTGTTTTAACTGTACTTATCAAATATTAATGAATAGGAAAAATTAAAATTATTTTTTAAAAAATTCTGGAGGCAAAATAAATGATTATTTTTCCCACATTTTTCTATAAAATGAACCATATAATAATAGGAAAATGTGTTTTACCATTTCACCATTTTCTGTTTTGTTTTGCTTTATTTTATTTCTTTTTAGTACTATACGGAAGATACAACTTGAAGCAAACATTTACTTAACTGTCCTTAGCTTTTAAAATGAGATTAAGTTAGTTTTAGCATCTGTTATGAGATTAAGTTAGTTTTAGCATATGTTAAAGAAGGGTTTTTGCAGCTGGACTTCATAGGTCTGTTGTGAGGATTAAATGAAAACATATGTCCAGGACCTCACAGTACACGGTACACAGCAAGCAGTTATCAGATGGTAACAGTTTTACTGCAATGATAATGATTTCTGTTCTTACACTAATCATCATTGTTTGCTCCACTACCAGAGAGAAGACTCATCCAAGTTGGCAAACATTTTCACAAACCATAGAGAACTATGTCCATTAAAAATTACTCCAGAATTTAAAGGAGACTTTGGTATGCAACAAATATTGAAGTTACAGGAAATCGCAAAGAAAGTGCTAAGGCATTTCATAATAAATATTAAATAGATTGTCTATTATTCACAGGTCTTCAACTGCTCTTTTTTAAGATCAGAATACAGACAAGATCTTAATGAGTATGCATTTGCCTATAAATTTTGAGTAGCTTGCCAACAACTTGAAACATATTTTTAAGAGATGGGAAGTAGTTTTATGGTTGACAAGAGGGGAAAGGCAAGGAATTTTTAACAACATGAACCTCAGTCTAGGGAAGGTAGGTGAACTAACAGGAACCACCGGCATTAGGGAACTATGAGAAAGTCCCAAGTATGAAGGATTCTAGAAGGAGGACACATTCGGAACATAAATGGACAGTGCAGATAAAGAAATGTACTTTCTCAGGATCTTTAGTTCAAATCTCAGTTGTCACTTGTTAGCTATGCGACCTTGGGCACATGATCCAGCCCCTCTGTGCCACAGATTCTCTTCAGCAAAACGAGGACAATCATTGTACCCACCTCTTGGGATTGTTATGAGGAACAAATGGATTATGTGTATAAAATACTTAGAATAGTGTCTGTGATAAAGAAAACACTTGATAGCTTACGGCTGCTATTGTTGTTAACAATGTTGTAACAACTGAAATATTGTCATCAACATCTTCATCATTAGTACCATGAGACTCAGGCTGGGCTTGGGGAAGGCTCACTGGTGCTTGTGATATGGAACATTGCAGGCTTTTTATTTTTATCACTTCTTCTCACTCATGCCTGAATTCAACTATTAGAGATTCATGACTTTGGTATTGCCACTTTCCAAATGGGATCCCCTCCCTCAGGAGGGAAAAATAAGGATGATACCTCTGGGGTCCTGAACATCTTCTATATACTGGGAACTATGTTTTATTTAACTTATGAGAACAATTTTGTAAGGCAAGCATTATTTCCATCACTTTACAGACAAAGTTCAGAAAAGCTAACTAAGCTCTGTGATATTGCCATTTTGAGTTCCCCTTGGAGGGGATGGTTCAGTGGGATGTAATGACCCAAACCTTAGCACAGGCTCAACCACTTACCAACCATCTACCCTCAGTTTGCTCAGCTGTAAAACAGAGAGAGACCATTAGGATGTCGAGTACTTCCCAGTTTGAATATTCTAATATTTCTGGAATGGGAGAAACTGCCTGATAGCTTTACTTTTTTCCTTAAAACATCATTCTCAACCACTGTTCCTTTACGAGCCACTAAACCTATAATATTCACCTCCTCCTTCTTAGAACTTGAACTTTTTCTTTTGCCATTTTGCATAATTTCCATTGAGTGATTTTATGTAAAGGCAATTTAATTTAAAATCAACATGTACTTAATTAAATACTAAATCTTTGTTATAAAGTTCATTTGAGTCTTTATGAATAGTCATAATTTTAGAATGAAATATAATATAGAATGAATTATGGAATAAATATAGAATGAAAAATTGTATTGCTCCCAAATAGCAGCTGAGGCATGATGCTTAATATCCATTAAAATTAGGTAAGACACAAAAGCATAATTTAATGACAAATAAATTTATGAATGTCTTGTTTGGCTAAGAGAACACATACATAATGCAAATTGCAGCTGTATCTCATATTAAACCTTAAAACTCAATAAAATCTGTGTTCATAATGAGTTCATCAATTTTGTATATTATACCTAAAAGAGCAATGACTTTAATTTTCTATTTACTGTGTATATTTTGTTTATTAATGACTGTTTTGCTGTTTGCTCATGTTTATTCATTTCACAAGTTTATCTTTCAGCCGAATGCTCGTGGCTGCCATGGTGGACTGAAATGAAAACTTTTACCTTAGTCACATATTACTTAAGGAATACCCATAATGTACCAGTGCGGAGGTTCACAAACTTTGCTGCACGTTAGAATGACCAGCCAAACTTTAAAAAACCCTGATGCCTTCTGCTTCCGGGTATATACACAAAATAATCGAAAGCAGAGACCCAAACAAGTATTTGTACACTGATGTTCATAGTAGCATTATTCACAACAACCAAAAGGCAGAAACAACCCGAATGTCTGTGGTGAGATGAAGGGGTGAAGAGAATGTGGTACATCTTTACAACGAGGCATTATTTAGCTTTAAAAAGAATGAAATTCTGATACATGCTACAGCATGGATGAACCTTGAAGACAATCGACTAAGCAAAATAAGCTAGACACAAAAGGAAAAATTTTGCATGATTTCATTTATTTGAGGTAACTGGAATAGTCAAATTCATAGAGACAAAAAAGTAAAACGGTGATTTCTAGGGGCTGAGGGAGGGAGGAATGGGAATTATTGTTTAATGGGTGTCGGGAGCCATGAGGCCCGGCAGCCGCTTGTTCAGGATGGCCGCGAGCCATGTGGACCTGCCTGATTACCTAAAATGGCCAACCAAGCCCGCACATTTACAAAAGCCCGCGAAAAGAGCTTGTAAGTTTCCATTCACCCAGTGTGACGTAACCCTTGGGCGGCCGGCACGTGTAAATCTCCATGGTAACTCCCGCCTTGGAAAGTACCGCCTAACTACTTCCTCCTTCTGCCCTATTTAAGCCTCTGCCCTACTGCCAATAAACGAGACTTGATCAGA
>CAUYSK010013369.1:0-61579 GCA_963575035.1 Avahi laniger | reverse complement strand
CTGCCTCAGCCTCCCAAGTAGCTGGGACTACAGGCATGCGCCACCATGCCCGGCTAATTTTTTCTATATATTTTTAGTTGTCCAATTAATTTCTTTCTAATTTTAGTAGAGACGGGGTCTCACTCTTGCTCAGGCTGGTCTCAAACTCCTGAGCTCAAACAATCCGCCCGCCTCGGCCTCCCGGAGAACTAGGATTACAGGCGTGAGCCACCGTGCCTGGCCACTTCCGATTCTTTCCATCTTTTCAATGTAATCATATATTTCCAAGTGAAGATACTCAGTAGGCTAAGTTCAGGGGAGAGGATAAGTCTGGCTGTTTCAATTTGGGAGTTGTCAGCATTCATATGATATCTAATATACAGATTGAACAAAGACACCAGCCTCGATCCTTATGCTAAATGTTAGTAAAGCTCAATTTCTTTTTCATTTCTGGACAAATATATTTTTAAAAAATACAATGTGGGTACATTGGCATGCTCCAGTAGTTCTGGCTACTCAGGAGTCTGAGGCAGGGGAATTGCTTTAGCCCAGGAGTTTGAGTTCAACCTGGGCAACAAAGACAGCATCTCAAAACAAACAAAACCCAAAACAAAACACCATGTGATTAGCAGCACTCATATTTCTCATGCTGTGGGGTGTTGGACCCTCACTTTGCAGAGCACCATTCAGAGATACAGGAGCCCAACAGCTGAGTTCTATGGAATGCATGTTTTCAATTTTACTATAACTTGGTGAATTGTTCTTCAAAGTGCAATGTACCAATTTACAAGCAGTTTATGAAGGAATTCCTGTTTCTTCACATTTTCCCCGAAACTTTATATTTTAAACAAGTCTCTATATCTATTGGTCTGTGGGTTGACCTCTCACTTCAGGAACCAGATTTCTGCTTTAACTGGTTATTAGACAAGAAACCCCACTCATCATCGGACAGGGCTTTTAACCTTTTAGGGTTTTGTTAAGAAAGGTTTTGTTAATGAACCAAGAATTCAGTATGGATTTGTTTATTCTTTTCTGATCCTCAGTAAATGTTTTAAATTTAATCATATAACATTAAGACACTGTTACTGGGAGCCCAGCAGGCACTTATGCTTTACTTCCTGTCACATAAGTAGGCCTTCAGTAAATATTTGTTGAATGAACAGAAGAAAATTTTCACTCTTGTAGTCTATGACCTAGTGAAAATACAACGGGATGTTTCTCTTAATCCTCTCTTGTCTTTGCTTCTGCTACGTGAGTTACCAATTCTTGTCAATTCTACTTCTGGAATATCTTTTGTGGCTCTGTCCTCCTCTGCAATCCCATTACCATTGTCCAAAATTATAGCTGTCTAAACCTCCTATCTTTTGTTTTCTATTCTCCCACTCCAGGTCTTTTTCCCTCTTCAGTCCAATCTCCATGTGGCCACTAGAGTTATCCTTCTAAAGCTCAAATAAATAACATTAGTCCTCTTCATAAAAAAATATTAATAGCACATGGGTTGCATGACTTTTCATATCTTGTTTCAATCTATATATTTTTCCAACTTCATCTCTTCCTACTTTTCATCAATCAAGCACCCTGCTGCTCTCTATCCCAAACTTGAGAAAAACCAAGTGAATTATCACATTTCAACTTGCTGGTAACTCTTTCATGTTTATGTAACATTCTACCTGCTCATTTTCTGTCTGGGAAATATTCATCTAACAACATCCTTACTCATCTTTTGGGGTTCAAGTCAAATATTCCTCTAGGAAGCCTTCCTTGAATCCCCAGAGAGCTGTTCTTCTGTGCGCCCACAGAACTTTCTATTGACTCTTCTTATAGCAGTCATATTTGATTATGTTTACCTTTCTTGCCATCTCAAGCAATGCTGTCCAATAGAAATATAATACAAGCCACATATAATTTTAACTTTTCTAGTAGCCACATTAAAAAAGTAAAAAAGAAAACACATGAAAATTATTTTAATAAATTTTATTTAACCCAATATATCCTAAATATTATCATTTCAACATGAAACTAATATAAAATTTATTAATGAGGCATTTTACCTTCCTATTATTATTATTTTATTAAGTCTTAAAAAAAAGTGTGTTTTTTATACTTACAGCACCTCCCAATCTGGACGGGCCACATTTCAAGTCAATAGCCACATGTGGTTAGTGACTTCTGTATCAGACAGCTAATGTGAGCTTTAAGAGGAATCATATCTTGTTCTTTTTTTTATTCCCAGGTCCCTGACTTATAAGAAATGCTTAACAAACACTTGTTAAATGAATGAATGAATACATGTACAATGATAAAAAGAACTAGTAGTATTGATTGCTTACTATGTGAAAGGCACTGTGATAAATAATATAAATGTGTATTTCTTCCCTTATCAGCAAATAGCTGGTTGGCATTCAATAGCTACTTAATAGTCATTAAGTAATTAGGCAGCCTTGGGAAAGCCATTTAACTTTTTTTTTTGAGACAAAATCTCACTCTGTTGCCCAGGATATAGTGCAGTGATGTCCTCATAGCTCAATGCAGCCTCAAACTCCTGGGCTCAAACTAGCCTTCTGCCTCAGCCTCTTGAGTAGCTGGGACTATACGTGCATGCCACCATGCCCAGCTAATTTTTTTATTTTTTGTACTGATGAGGTCTTGCTATGTTGCCCAGCTGGTCTCAAACTCCTGGCCTCAAGGAATCCTCCCACCTCGGCTTCCCAAAGAGCTAGGATTACAGGCATGAGCTACCACGCCCAGACATGAACTTCCTATGATGTCGATTTACTTATTTGTGAAAGGAGAGAGGGGATGGGCAAAATGACTGTTAAGGTTAGTTCTAAAACTGACCGGGTACAGTGGCTCACACACGTAATCCTAGCACTTTGGGAGGCTAAGGCAGGAGGACTGCTTGAGGTCAGGAGTTTGAGAACAGCCTGAGCAAAAGCGAGACTCCGTCTCTATAAAAAACAGAAAAATTAGCCGGGCATGGTGGTGTGTCCCTGTAGTCCCAGCTACTTGGGAAGCTGAGGTAGGAGCATCACTTAAGCCCAGGAGTTTGAGGTTGCTGTGAGCCATGATGACACCACTGCACTCTAGCCTGGGCGACAGAGTGAGACACTGTCTCAAAAATAAAATAAAATACTAGTTCTAAAATAATGTGGCTATAAATAAACATAGAACATTTGGAGTAGAATCATGAAAACAATGAATGGATAAGGTGTTTTAGGAGACAATGTTGTGCGGTAGAAGGACAAATATCTGGAATTAGACACAATTGGGTTAGAATTCCCAACTCAGTTGTGTGATCTTAAGCAACTTTAGTAAATTCCCCTCTCTTCCATGTCTTCATCAATAAAAAGGAGATAGTATACCTGCCTTGTTGTGAGGCTTGAAAATAATGTCTATAAAGTGTCTGGCATATTCATTTATCTTCAAAAATAGAAGATAGACATTATTATAGGTTCTGGAAAATCTTGTATTTTATTTTCTTAAGATTTAACAAATGCAGTCATGCACCGCATAACAATGTTTTAGTCAACAATAGACCACAATACAATGGTGGTTCCATTAAGATTATAATGGAGCTGAAAAATTCCTATCCACTAGTAATTTATGTTACAATTCCTACCATATCCAGTGTAGTAACATGTTGTGCAGGTTTGTAACCTAGGAGCAATAGGCTACATCTATTGAAATCTAGGTCTAAGTGTTCAGTAAGCTATACCATCGAGGTTTGTGTAAGTATACTCTGTGATGGTCCAACAATGACCAAATCACTTACAGAAACATTTCTTAGTGTGTATCCCCATCATTAAGCAACACATGTACTTTAAGACAGGGCTTACCATATGCCAAAAACTATTCTAAGTGCTTTAAATTATTCAGCTCCATAGTACCCCTATGACGTAGGTACTATTACTGTCATTTCCATTTCAGATCCAGGGGATCTGAGGTACAGTGGTTAAATAACTTGCCCAACCAAGGTCACATAAGTAATTAGTGGTAGTGCTGGGATTCTACACCCAGAAGTTCAGTTCTAGAGTCATAATTCTTTTTTTTTGAGACAGAGTCTCGCTCTGTTGCCAGGGCTAGAGTGCTGTGGCGTCAGCCTAGCTCACAGCAACCTCAAACTCCTGGGCTCAAGGGATCCTCCTGCCTCAGCCTCCCGAGAAGCTGGGACTACAGGTGCATGCTACCATGCCAGGCTCATTTTTTCTATGTTTAGTAGAGACTGGGGTCTTGCTCTTACTCAGGCTGGTCTCAAACTCCTGAGCTCAAGCGATCCTCCCACCTTGGCCTCCCAGAGTGCTAGGATTACAGATGTGAGCCAGCATGCCCGCCTAGAGTCAGAATTCTTAAACACTATGCTCTATTCTCAAGTCAACCACTGCTGATTTCATTAGAAAAAAAAAAAATCTACAATTGGCTCTAAAAAATACCAGAACAGGATGATTCAATGGTTTTGCTTACAGAAAAACTGTAATCTGCACATTGTTCTCTATTCTGGATGAAGGAGATTAGCAAATGAGTCAAATATGTTTTATTTCCTCAAAGAGTCATACCTTTGTATACACTGACAATTTTTTTTACACATAGGTGTGGTTGGCTGCCTAAGGTTCTCCCAGCTTGCAGTCTTTGCTTGCAAATATATCTGGGAGGAGGCCATACCCTAGAAGCTCCAGGGTGTACTGGAATGACCTTAGACACTTCAGGTAATGCTCTCAGAAAGCACCACCCAAAGAGCAGGAAAATAGGCAAGTTACAATCTGTGGCTTGCCCCTTGGACATGTTATGATGTTAGAATAAAGATGACAAACTAGTGATTCTCATTTCTGGGCATTGGTAGCAGCTGTTCTGACTCATGTGCAAAGGGAGTAAATCCCTAAGGAAGAAATAAAAAGAAAAAAAGGAGACCAGAAAAAGAATTATTCCCAGGGTTCTATTCAGTTACTACTGCCCCGAAATGAGATCCAAACCATGACAATGCCACCCACAAAAGAATGATGAAACGATGACCAGCTGGAAAGAAATTGGCCAGCAAGATGGTTTCTTGTTTTCACAACTATGCTTGGAAATTGATGATAGATGGTATCTAAAGAAATGTTACAAATACTGTGCCTCTCTTACCAATATCTGGGAGCTAGGTAACATCAGGACTCCTTCATCAATGAACAAAATCTGGAGGAGACAGTTGAGAACCAGAACGTCAATGGTCTGGGCACAAAGAGTGCTTTAGAAGAGCCAGGAACATAGCAGCTCTATTTTTGTTCCACTTAGATTAAACCTGTAGAATATCTGAGGGTCAGATCATTCGCCTCCAGGTGAAAACCAAACTAAATTTCATAGATCTGAAACACCCAGAGAAGATACTGAGTTTCACCCACTTTTTGGAGATGAGGAAATGCAGCCATAGGAACCTGTGTCTATTTTCCCAGACTGTCAGTCAATGTACTACTGGAGATGTTTGTGTTTTTCCTAAGAACCTTTAAAAATATTACTAAAGCAGATCAATTCTGGATGTCATGATTGGGTGTAGAGCAAGATAGAGATCACCAAATTAACAACAGAGAATAACTGCCTCACTAGAATTTGGCTCATTTAAGAAAAGTTGTCTGTAACTCTTTCTATGCTACGAGAGTGAACATCTCTGATGCATTTTAGACAGCTGTGATGGGTTCTCTATTGCAACTACAAAGAAAGTTGTATTCCTTTTAGTTTTATCAAAACAAACACGTTTAATGTGCAATAGTTACTTTTAAATAGTTCACATTTACAACTGTCAAGTAATCCGTAATGATAAAGCCATGATGAATATAATTATTAATTTCACAAATTCCATGAGGGACGTAAGATTCTGTGCTACTCATTGTGAGGAATACAAATGTGTCTAAGGACAAGACAGAACAACTTGATCTTGTTTTGGAAAAGGCAAATGTAGCATAGTAGAAAGATAATGGGACTTCCCATCATAGAGACCCAGATTTCAATCCTTCTTCTGTCACCTAACAGTTGTGTGACTTTGCACAAGTTAGTTGTCTCATTGAGCCTCAATTTTCTCTTCTACAAAATTCAGATGAACAGATAATACTTGCCGAGGGATGCTGTGAGAATAGAGAGAGGACCTTATTACCTCATTAGAACTATTAAATATATTGAATAAGGCTGACAGAAGAATACACTGTATTAGAAAATGATACATGCCATAAGAAGTATGTTTCCTCAGAGCAGTATTTGCATTAAAAAAATAGTGCTTGGCCTTACTTGTTTTCTGTTTTGAAGGAAATTATAAAATTCAGAGAGATTCATAAATAGCTACAACTATATTATGTGTAGCATACTGGTTTTGGTGTTTATTTCTATGTATTTTCTCAATATATGGTATCTCTTTAGGCTATAAACTATAATAGCACATTTTTTGGCTTGGTGTAATTTACTTTCATTTACTAAACATTGTTTCTATAGCATAGATCAAAGGCATATACAGGTGTTTCATATTTAAATAAAGTTAACAATACAGTCGATACCAATATATGGCAGGCCAATTTTCAGGGCTCTTGAAGACAGACAGGAAAGGCAGTTGAATGAATGATCATATTTTTTGATGTTATTACATTTCTTAAGTTAAACTCTGGAGCAAAAATCCTTCATCACCCTTTGTTAAGAGTATCACTTTTTATAATTATATATTAATTCTTTGCATTTGTTTAAGAATGATGGTGCATTATGGAGTATTCTGGCCATACAACATGCCCTACCGATGAACTTGTACTATCTTGGAGAGTAGGCCCTTGTTTTATTTTTAAGTCTTCCTCCAGAAAGTACTCTGTCCATCTGTGGAGGTCTCTGCTGGAGGCACATGTTTCATACACTTGTTGAGATCCCTTTATGCTCTCAACTCTACAGCTGTTTTGGAAAATTATAATGTACTCATTAAGGGATTAAATAATACATCATGTAATTGTTTTCCTCAGAACTAAGTATTAATTTATGTTTTTGTATTTATATAGGTATTTTTTTAAAAAGAATTAAGATATTTGTACAAATAATAAAAAATTTGTGAAGCAAGTATTTTCTGGAAGTAGTGCCTAACTGTAGATAGTATGCTGATGATAAACCTTAGCACTGGTTAATTTAGCTCCATGTAGGAAGAGGCTCCCAAATCCCCCATGCTGGGTTAGATCCTCTTTCCATGTATTCCTTCATCCTGTATTTTACTGAATTGTTTATTTCTGCCTCTCCATTACACCCTAGCTCTGTGGAAAATACTGTCATACCTAACTTTATGTGCTTAGTTTAGCATAAAGTCATTTATCTGAATTAAACAACTTAATGACTAAATCAACAAATACGAATACTGTAACCTTTAACTGTTTTGTTAGTGGTGCCTTTTTACAGGCTAGAATTTGGCCCAAAGTTTTTATGTTTGTTTGGGGAGAATATTTTGATCCAACTCTAAGAGGTGTTTCACCTGGCCCCTGGCTGTTTCAGAATTCTGCTACTGGATTGGGTGGGTTCTAAGGCACACTTGTCTTGCCTAAAGTAGTGGAATGCATCATCTCTGAGAGTAAGCAAGTGTGCTAGCTTTGTATTCTGTGCCATTCTCCAGAATGACAATACTGTGAACTCCTTATAGGCAGAAGCCACAGGCGGAAACCATGCGAATTAAAGATTCCTGGGCTCTGAACTTACATCTGACACAAAGTAGGCAGCTCAGTAAGCTTTTGTAGTTTGTAATTAGATGCAGCGGCTATGACTGCTTTTAGCTACTAACAGACCCAGCCACTGAAACAAGCTCTAAATCCGCAAAGAAAAACCACCCTGAGCTACCCTGGCCCATCCTTAAAGAACCAACCGCTATTCATCATGCCAAGAGATTTCACTCATTTTTACTTCTCGCGCACCCTTTTTTTTTTTCTTCCTATGATTTGCAGTTTTTGAATGATAGCCGAATCCCAGTGGGGACTGTTTATATCATGGAGTCCCACGGAGCCTAAACGGTTATGGTAATGTTATTACAGAATAATTCTCGCGATCCTCTTATTATACTGAGTTACAGTATGACACAAAGTGTGTAGAGTGCACTAATCTTGTGTCTGACTTGATGAATTTTTACATATGTTATCTTTACAAATGTATATACCCCGTAACTACCACGCAGATCAAGACATAGACCGTTTCCAGCTCCCATTAGGTTCCCTCGTGCCCCTTTCCACAGAACATTCCCCCTCACCCCCCAAAGATAAACATCATGCTGACTTCTCTTACCATCGATAACTTTTGTACTTAATTACTCTGGAGTAAGAGGAAGATGGAATGACTTGGCCCACAGTCCCGCGGGGCTGGAGGAGACCCAGGCTCGGTTCTCTCCCTACTGGGCACCCCGCGGAGCTTCCACAGAACCATGGCTCCGCTCTTGCCGACCCGAACCAGACCCGTCAAGCTGGTAGTTCTCCGAGCGGATCCCGCACACCCAGCAATGGCCGGAGGGGCCCGGGCTCCATCTAGGCAGTGCGCTAGCACGCCACAATGGCTGCCCCGCGGTCTCCTGCGCGGGTCTCGCCTCACGCCCCCCACCTTTGGAGTCGGCGTCCCTCCAGCGCTACGGGCAGCCGGGCGTGGCCCTGGGGGAGACCCGGCAGGACGCGAGCGGCCAGCGGGGGCGCTCCTGGACCCGGGATGTGGGGCGCGCGCCCATTGGCTGAGCTGTCCCCCGCCAGCGGCCGGCCTCAGCGCCCATCTCCCGGCCCTCTCTCCGAGCCCCCATTGGCCGTTCGCGTCTTGCGGGCGTCCGCTCCCGCCCCGCTCCCGCCTAGATGGAAACCCGGTTGAGGGGTGGGAAGCTGGAGCGGGTAGGAGGCTGAGCGATCCTCCTGGTAAGGGTGCAAGAGAGAGCCAATCAGAAGCAGAGGTGGAAAAGAGGCGCCAAGCCAGCCAATCACATCCCGAGGTGCGGTCGGGGCCGCTGACGCGAGTGCAGGCCTCAGCCAATGGGCGTGCCCTTGCCCGTCCGCTCTTCAGCAGCCGGCGGGGGCGGTGGAAAAGCGAGTGAGGAGAGCGCGACGGCGGCGGCGGCGGCGCAGCCATCGCTGGACGGCCAGAGGGAGAGCGAGGCCGGAGCTTCTGCGTCGAGGTGAGAGGCGGGGGCGCCGGCGATAGAGGCTGGGCTGCAGGCTCTTCCTCGTCTGGCTGGGTCAGCGGCTGCGGGAGTCCGGGCGGCAGGCCAGGCCGAGGCGGGGGCGACGACCCGCTGCCCCGCCCTCGCCCCCGCCCTTGCCATGTTCTGCCCAGAGCTGGAAGCGCCCGCTACAACCCTGGTGGTCTGTGCGCGGCTCGGCCGGGCCGCTGCCCTCTGAGGGGTCGGGACCGCGAGAGTGACGGAGGGAGGGGCCTGGTTTGCAGCGCGGAGCCTGGGGGCGCAGCCAGGGATGGGAGGCCGCGTAGAGGTGGCGGAGGTGGGGCGGGGTGGTTAACGGAGGAGCAGGTTCGCGTGCTCGAGGGAGGGTGGCAGCATAAGGAGGCCTGTGGTTGAAGAATTCTGGGTCTAGGGCGGAAGAAAGTGATGGGAAATGGGTGATGCTCAGAAAAGGGTGCCCAGGGAGAAGGCGCGGCGCCGGGGAGTGTGGTTGGCTCTGAAAGTAGAAATTGATAGGGGTCGGAGTGAAATCAGCTGGGAGAGAAGGCAGGACGGGCTTGAGTTCTGAAGGTTAAGGTCTGTGGGCAAATGGGGACATGTGGATCTGAAGTAGAGGCACCTACTGAAACCGGAAGGTGACTGAGAGGTGGTTTTAGATGAGGTGTGACTGGAGATTGTTTGACTAGAAGGAGTTATGTGGCCTGCAAAGAGAAAAGTATACAAGGGACGAGCGAGGTAGATTTATGTATGGTAGCCAAAGGCTATGACTCTTAAAGTAGTTGAGCAAGAACAACCATCCTTTTTGGCAGTGCTGGGAGAGTCTAAAGTCTGAGGTAGGGGTTTGTCAGCCAGATTCCTAGCTTCATTCACTACTCATCGAGGGCCAAACATTTGGACTTGTTAATTCTCACTTCTGAGGCTGACCATCCTTTTCATTCGCTATCCTTCCTCCCACCTCCGTGACAGTTCATCTCATTGTTTTGCCTCAGCAGCACACAAACTCACCCTCTCAGAAGTAATGGTATAAGTATTGTTTGCTTTTTATAGGAGGGCAGTGGGACATCGCTGAATTCTTTACATTAAAAAACAAAAGTAGAATGTGTTGGTTTAAGGCAACATCAGAATATACTCTCAGAAAATCTGCTCTGCAGGGAAGTTTTTCAGTTAGCTTGTTGGGCTTGTGTGGTATAGCATAAAAATAATGCAAGATCTCTTACAGTAACACAAGTGAGAATTAATGTGTAGGTATGATCTTGTTATTCTGTAGGATCAACTATTTTGATGTAGTGGAGTTTGATTATGTATTATGTTTGTTGGGAAAATTTTCAGCCTGGAGAAGAATTTTGTAGCTAAATAAATTAAAAGTTCTTTTCACTCAGAGGAAAGAAACACATGGTGTGTGTGTATCACTGCCACTGCCTTTCTGTTTGAAGCTTTTGGAATTTTTATTTGTGAGGTATGGGCAGAGTTCGGAGGCAGAGAAAAGGTAATAGGAAAGAAGGTGGCCCACTACTACATTTCCAGTGGATTTAAATGGGAGATATAATTTCTGTTTCAGGATAGGACAAAAGGATTGTGAAGAGTTATAGTGTCAAGGACAGAAACCAAAGAGAGCATTTGTCATGTAAGATGTTTCCTTGTTAACTGGATCAGCAAAGCATTGTAGCTAATAGACCATTCTTTAGGATGTAGAAACAATTTTGTGGAAGTTATTTCTTGGTAATGCTATTCACTGTGATCACACTTTACCTTTAGTATAACAGAATACCTAAGTGCTCAGGCGACTTGGAGAGAGAAGTAATCTGAGTGGTGTGGAGTTAATCAGGGAAGGTTTACTGAAAGAGGTGAGTTTTGAGCCATCATCTGAACTCTAGGAGTTGGGATATGGGTTATTAGAAGACATGAGGATGACATTCCAGTAGTTTGGACATGGTATAAGCAATTACGGACAAGAGTGACAAATTAAAAATGATTTTCAAGAAGAATTGAAGATTTGAATGAAGATTTAGGGGTGTGGAAATCAACTAACTAAGCCTGTTGCAGCTTAGCTGATAAATGATGATTCTGTATGCTGGCTAGGAGGGGAGAATTAGAACAGTTAATAATGTATTAGAGATAGGTTATAAAGGAAAGAGCACAAAAACATTTTTGGATAATTATGGTAAAAGAATATAGTCAAAGTAAATTGGGTTATTGAGAGGTAGATTTGATGGTCAACCATATATAGTAATCAGAAACATTTTTGAGTCCTGTACTAGATTATATTGATAATATAATATATATAGAAATATAATATATATTATATATTTCTATATCTAATATATATAGAAATATAATATATATAGATAATATAATATAAATAGAAAAATTTATTGATTGTTGCTTTGTGCCAGATACTGTTTTGAGCTTTCCAAATATCATCTTCTTTTTTTTTTTAATTTTCTTTTAGCTGATACCTTGATTTCATTCTTTTGATTATCTATATTTTATAGATGAGGGTGATAAGATTCAGAGAGATTTAATTTGCTAAAGGTCACACAGCTAGCAAGGGGTAGGTTACGATGGCCAAAATCAGTCAGTAAATGTTAATTGAAAATCTGCTTGATGTCAGGCACTATACTGAGTGCTGGGGATTCAAAATTGACGAGAAAATTCAAAAAGTCGGGTCTTATCCATATTTAGAGATTGTCAGGAGTTTATAGAAAAAGAGCCAGTTAGAAAGAAAAGGATTAGTTCAAGAGATTTTTGTAGATATTGAGGAATACACTATTTAGAGAAACCTAGGATGAATAGAGTTTTAAGAAAGAGGAAGTCGTCAGCAACAAAATATGTAGCTGAGAGATTCAGAACAACAATTATTGAGAAGAAACTATTGAGTTAGGGAAAAAAGTAATGTAAATTTAGTCTCAAGAAAGCTGAAATGAAAGGATTAATATATGGACTGGTAGTTACTTGTACTTAGTGACAAGTACTCCACAGAAATTTAAAAAATTTGATATGATCACTATTATGATCAAATTCACAGGAAAGATGATGGTATGGCCCCTTGTTATGTTTTAGTCTTTGGCTGGAAAGATCATAGGTGGTTTAAAATGCTTGCACTTTCTTGTATTTTTCCAAATTTTAAAAAACAAGCATTATTTTTATAATTAAGAGGATAACCATTCAACTGAAATGAGTTGAGGGAGTATGTGAGTAGGCTAGTCTGAACTTGAGGTATGAGAAAAGGTGGTCTTATTTCAGTAACCCGCTCCATAAGAGCTGCCTTGGTAGGCATGATCTCGTCTTGGAAATGACTGGTTGTCACTGGTAGAAACTGAAACTGCACATACTGAAAGATGGCATTTGCTTAATTTGAGAGATCAGGTTACTAACATACTGTGTATGAATCATGGAGATACTGTCTTGACTCTCCTGAACATTTGTTTTCTTAGAGTTTAATAATTGAATTTAAGGGTTAAAAAAAAACACAACAAACCACTCATAGAATTGAGTCATTTTTAACTGTTTCTTTTGGCCTTATACCCTTACTTTGTTGTTTCAAGACAATAAACTTCTCTTTATCAAATAAGTATTCCCAAGCAAACTAGTAGTATGTGCCGTAGCATCAGTACAGATTTCTTCCAATCTCCTAAATGGAGAGAGAGGAGTCTGGTAAATTAATCTAGTATCTAGTGTACTTTCATTTGGCCCATAGGGCTTGTGGGAGGAAACATTAATGTGATTCTTATTTCATCTATGTACTATACTATATTCCTTAAATAAATTATCACATTTAATTCTCATGTAATCCTCTAGTGTATGTATCTTATTTTACTGATAAGAATGAGGCTGAGAAGTTAGTAACTCTCTAAAGGTTGGAGAGCTAAGTGGCAGATTCAAACCTTGCTTTGTCTAGCTCCAGAACTCATGCATATGAGACAAATAACAATAAGGACTGATTTGTATTCATAACTTAAAATTGAAAAAAATTCCACATAACCCTAGGTATTTAGTAACTGTTACCTTAAAAGGTGGGACTCTTGTTCCAGTGTTTGTGCCTTGTGACACTGCCTCTAAATAAATGACAGTGATTATTGTGTGTCTTACAGGGTAAATTATATTATATTTTCTTGCTTTAGAGATATATGTTTTCATATTTTAGCATTTTTTGAAATGTATTTTACAGTGTCTGTATTTACTTCAAAATGTTTGCAAAATGGATACTATATCTTAAAGTCAAATGTCTCAGAATTGAGGTAGAGTGGTGTGGTATATGCATACAGGCTTCAAAAGCTTCCTCCTTTTTCTCATTACTTCTTTTTTAAATATTATAATAAAGAATTGAAGTATATATTAATAATAGCTCATTTTCTTCAGTTAACAATACAGTGTAGAAAAAAGTGTTATGATGTAGAAAATTCATGTTAAACTGTGAACAAACAGATTTGAGTTTTAATTTTGGTTAATTATTAGCAACTTGATGTGTAACTTTAGGCAGGTCACTTCCGCTCTCTGGGCTTTAGTTTCCTCATCTGTAAAATGGAGTGGGGAGGAGGACTTTTAAGCCTGTCTGCCTTGAGCAAGCTGTATGCCCTCTTTCTAATTAAAAACATGGATGCTTTAGATACCTTTCTTAAAAATTGTATTATTGCTTTTTATTCTTCTTTTTTCTTCATTTTCCTGTCTTTCCTGCCTGACTTTTTTGTCATGGATCCTTGAGGGTATGGTCAGATTCTTAATTTATTAGAGAGGATGAATTATTTTTAATATCCTACATTTACCAAGACAGTATAGCTTAGAAAGTAGTTACCCAGAAAATAGTTAATGAATGAATGAATGTTTTATCTGAGTTAAAAAAAATCATTTAAAGTACCATCAAAAATATATTGAAGGCCAGCACTTGGGGAGGCTGAGGGAGGTTAGCTTGAGGCCAAGAGTTTGAGACTAGTTTGGGCAACATAGCAAGACCCCATCTCTACAAAAAACGAGTGGTGTGGTGGTTGCATGGGAGGCTGAGCAGGAAGATCTCTTGAATCCAGGAGTTCAAGGTTGCAGTGAGCTATGGTGGTGCCTGGGTGACAGAGTGAGACCCTGTCTCTAAAAAAACGAAAAACTGTTGAAGTTTCATTGAAAGGTAGTTCTACCTAAATGAAATGTGTTTAATAAAGTTAAATTCACCTGCTCTGTGCTGATGAAAGAGGAAAACTCTTGGACTGGTCTTTAAGAAGCTCTCTGTTACAAGTAGGAGAGACAAACTTCTGTAAACTGGGTATTATGGAAAATTGCTGATAATAATGTACACATCACAAACTTTAACATTTATCAACCTGTGGTCAATCTTGCTTCATCTATACCTCCACTCACTTCCCTCTTTATTTTGAAGCAAATCCCTAGACATTTTTACCAATTATTGCTGTATAGCATAAGTATCACAATGGCTAGATTAATCCAAGTAAGGTGAAAATTTGTTCATGTAAATATATTTGAAGACTTGTACATTATACTGTTCTGGGCAAGAGAAATTAGATCTAATAAGCTACTATAGTATAGGGATAATGTGTTTGGGGAGACTGAATATACATAGAATGTACTAAGACTGGGTGATGTGCTGAAATTGGTGGTAGAAACTCTTTTAAGTAGGAACTGACATTATTTTGAAATGAAAGTAGGATTTAGATAGGTGGAGACAGGGAGAAAAAACATTTAGGGTGTGAGGTGAAGGTGATCACAAGGATAAAGCATGTAGTTAGAAAATCTAACTTTGGCTTTGTAGAGTAAGTTATATCTAAGTCTATATCTATCTTTTAGACCCCTATAAGTTGTTATTGGCAGAGTAGATCTTATATCATAACTTGAACAAAGCCAATTGCTATAATACAAATTAGGACATACTACTTTGTGACTGTAACACTGTCGTGGCACACTCTGTTAAAAAGCCTTCTAAATATCTTAATACCACACATATTAGTGGATCCATTCTTGCTAGAATGTTTGTGGGTGTATGCCATCAGCTTTCAGGTATAAGTCACTTAGAGATTTTAAATGGCTTTTTGTGTGTGTAAGTGTTAACCATTTGACAATTTTAAGATTATTCTGAAATATCTAGTTTAAATTATTCTTTCATAAAATTCTTGCCAGAAATGTGAGCATGACAATTCATGAGAAATCCTTGGATTTAGGGAATTCATACTATTTTATTTTATTCTTTTGAAGTATTCTGACTGAGAATGAAATCTTGCAGTATGTTCCTTAATGCAGAAATTCCTAGTGTAAGCTCGTGAACCTTGCTGAGCATCTACTCAAAGCATTGTGCTATCTCCTTAGAAAAATATACATATACACTTAATTTTTCATGTAATTTCTGGGTATTAATAAGATTCCCGGCTCATTCAAATATCTTTGAGGGGTCTGTGGGTTCTGGTTTAATAATTCATTCTTTAATGTGTAGACAGAAAGCAAATGCTAAAATTCAACTCAGTTATATTTCTGTGTGTTCTGCTTACATTTTCAAAGAAGCGTTTTTAAGTATTTGGAGGGATAAAATTATAAAGCTTATTATGTTAATATCTAATTCAAAAATTAGACTAATTCTTAATTGGATTCTTGGCGAAAAACAAGCAGTAGCTAGTTTAAGAAATATGTAGGAATGACTTCACTAAAGATTTTGGAATAGGTGTATGGTACTTTATATAATGGCTGCTGTCCATCCTGAATTAACAGGAAGTAGAACAGATGACATATGAATGAATAAATAATAAATACCTTTTTTCAGAGGTAAAAGAAGAAACTTCATTGACTTACCTTGCTCTCAGGCAGTTAAGATCTATGGAGGAAAAGGATCTGTTAAAATGTTCTGAGATTCACATCTGTGTTTAAACAACTCCTAGAAGTAATGCAGGAGCTTAGGAATGTGTTTTGGGCTGACAAAGAATTGATTCTCAGTGGAACCCTAAGATCATAAGTATTCATCATCTACTTTGTTTGAGGGATAGCCCTAAATAAGTTTCTTAGAAATATATGGTTTTAGAAACTTGTGGATTGCACTTAAAATATAATCATAATAATGGTTATTAGCAAAAGCGGAATCCTCAGGAGATAGGAACAGGTGATTTACTCGTAATGGGACATCTGACCCTGCAGAGCGGTGTATAGACAATCCAAGACCTGTGAATATGAAGTGAATTACTTCAAAGTGATAACCCTTGTGACCTGCTGGAGTTAATAATTTTCTAAGTATCTAATGTAGTACTAGGAAACAACTTATTCTAATACATAGGAATAGAAATATAGACTCTGAGAGCCAAAAGAAATTTAAACAGTGATCTGGCCTCTCCTTCCATGAATTTAAAGAGGGACCAGAGAGGTTAATTGACTTGCCCAAGGTCAGTTGGTTACGGCAGTCCCAATAGTGTAGTTATACATTACCTGATTTTGTTAGATCTGTTGCGTAACAGAGTAGTCGCCCCTCCTCTCATAGATATGGAAGCATAAAACTGAAAGTGGGGAATATGTAACAGAGGAAATGACCTGAAAAAATGGTAAAAATATTTTCTGTCTCTTTAAAACATCCCCCACTTCTTTTAGAACTAAAACCTGCATCCCTGCCTCATGCCAGTGGTTGGGATGGGCAGGGTGAGTCTTTTGTTATTTGTGCAACTGGAGATGGCCCAGCTCTGACCTGGTAAAGGTAGGTCCTGGGTGGAGCTCACACGATTGTCTTCAGCAGAAATGGGGCGATCAGAATCATCAACAACTGTAGTTGAACAGTAATTGCCTGAAGCTGAGACCCCATCCTTTAAAAAGCTCTATATTTCTGCTTATTAGGAGGATGATGGCATTTCAGACAGGAGTCTGTATCCTCCTCCTTTGCCAGCAAAGTAGTAAAAATTCTGTGGTCCCCCAAAATACTTGTTCTCATTCTTCTGATGCGGCCTCAAAGACAAGCGCCAAGTTTTCGGTGACACCTACAGTTTTCCAACTAGTCTAGACTTTAAGACAAGTACAATTTTTGTAATTCAATTAGGAGCCATCCATGCCCCTTTTCCCCCCAAAATGCTTGTAACTGGACAAATAATTATTACTATTCTACTATAAAGTAGAAATTACTGAGCCAAAGGATGACCCAGGTAAAGGGTCAGGATTTAAAAAACTTGACACAGTTACTGTTCTAAGAGTCCTCACCCCAGCTATGGGGTCACTAATGTGGGAGGAAGTATTCTCCTCAGCCACCCTGTTCCACACTAACCATGTGTGGTAAAAGAACTCAGAATCAGGATCAGTCATATAAGCAGTAATAACTTCTTGGAAGTTGGATGCAGTGATCCTCCCAGAGTCTCGTTTGAGTGGGAAAGAATAGCTTACAGGAATGTACTGAAAGGACTAAATCCCACAAAAAACGCTCTTCTCAAAAATCTTTTCTTAGTTTATCATTAAAACTTTGCCAGATTCATAGACATAGCTTGCAATTAAATGTCATCAAGCAAGAATCAAGCCTAGAAAGGTATAAAAAACATCAGGGAAATGTTTTATGAATTTCTGGATTCACAATATCTGTTTCCAACTGTGGAATTGAATTAAGCTCCTAAAAAGTGTGCATCAATAATCCTTGTTCTGTGGGCATATGCTAAAGATGGGGGAAGTGTAGGTATGGCAAAGTAAAAATATTACAGTGTAAAAATTCAGGGAATTCTGAGTTAATTTATTAAAAGTCACAATGCTAAAAAACCCTAGTGTTAAGATACTTCTAGCTTCAGATCCTGAGATCCAGAATGAAAAGACAGCCAAAATAATAAGCACAACTGTTACCGAAAGTTCGCCCCTTACCCACGAGGCCAAATGATAAGAAAGAAGACGAGTGTTTTGAGGAGGAAGGAAAGAGACGTTTTATTACTTTGCTGGCAAAGGAGGAGGATGGAGACTCCTGTCTGAAATGCCATGATCCTCCTAATAAGCAGAAATACAGAGCTTTTAAAGGATGGGGTCTCAGCTTCAGGCAATTACTCTTCAACCACGGTTGATGATTCTGATCCTCCACTGAAGATAATCCGGTACTGAAGACAATCGTGTGACCTCCACCCAGGACCTCCCTTTACCTGGTCAGAGCTGGGCCATCTCCTGTTGCACAAATAACAAAAGACTCACCCTGCCTGTTCCAACCACTGGCTTTGAGGCAGGGATGCAGGTTTTAGTTCTAAAAGCAGGGGAGGATGTTTTAAAGAGACAGAAAATATTTTTGCCGTTTTTTTTCAAGCCATTCCGTCTGTTACATTGGCCTCAAGTCCTAGTGATGCAATGGTACAATGTATTCTCTACAGTTTAATAAAACAACTAAAAACAAAATCGATAATGGTGAAGCCAAACTAATGATAATTTTTAATTAAAAAGCAAGAATAATTACAATAGAAACTGATGACCAACAAAAGACAACACAGCTTTACTGATGGCAAGTGTCCCTCCTGAAAATTACAGAATTCCAGGTTTTCAATATGCATATAGGGTAGGAGCTTGCAGCACTGCCAGTTGTAGCATCCAGAATTACTAGTTGAATACAAATTGAAGTCTGTGGTACCTGCTAATAAAGTGTGCTTTTTTGCAGTTTTTGATAAGTAGTTTAATAGTTTATTCATAAGTAGCTCTATGAATCAAAGGAAGGTCATGCTTTATAAATCATTTGTAGTCTATTGGGAGGTTTGGCCCATTTTTGGAAAATCATTACCTTAGAAGGCTGATATGGTAATCATGAGCTTCTCATGGGCATTGTTTTCCTAGCTGTGTTGGGAAATTTGTGAAGGGCTAGGCTGAAATAGAGTTCAATGGGTTTCTTTACCTCAGGACATTTTGTAGTCTTTGATATGCTAATATACTTCTTTAATCTGGTTGGGGATAAAGTGTACGATTTCCTAGTCCCATTTACCACAAATGCTGCCTTGGAGGATAGGAGCCTGTTTTTAGCTTCAGCCTTGAGAATATTAGGCAGAAGGCAGTGAAAGAAAGTGACACAAGAGAAGAGAGAAAATGCAGCATACATATGAAGCATACCTAATTTGTCTGAGTCAATTTTGGGGTTAACCTATGTGTAGCCTACATGTAGTGTTCAGTAAACATGGTACATTTTCCTGTAACATCAGTTTTACTCAGTAATTTGAAATATTTTGGGATAAATTCTTAGGTAGATTATGGAGTTAAATGTACAACTTTCATGAATTTTTAAGCAAAACAGAATATTTCAATTTCCTGTGTTGTGCTAGAAAAGTTTGGAAAGCCCTGTCTTTGGTAGTTCATTTAAAGTAGTGTAACTTTGTATATGGGAATACATTTCACTTCTCTGAGTCTGAATATATTAGGATAAAAATTTTATGTCTTAATGTGAAAACTTTTTTAAGGTAAAGGGTGACATAGCACAATAGTTTATCTGAAAAAGAATCATGTGTGCCTCATGGGAATTAATTTTTTTAAAAAATTGTTTTCCCGTACGGTGGAATTGAACATGTATTTTTGCAAGCAGTAGATTGATTTTTTCCCCCTCCAATGTCAGTAACTTAACTAATTGTTAGAACTGTTTACTTTTTTCTTATTTTGGATGCCTCTTCCTATTTATTATTCAGTATTACCAAGCTATGTAACAAGAACACGGCCTTTCTGTAGGCTTTACAGTAGAGAAGTTACCCTACTGGCACAGACAGGCCTTGAGGACAGAAACAAAGAAAAATGAATATTATTGAAAAATTTAAGTTTTCTGGTCAGCAGATTTTAGTGCTGTAAAATCGACATTTCCTCTCTGATAGAGTAGAACCTGGCTTTTTAAAGGTGTCTTTCTTTGTGTGTGATTTTTATATCACTCAAAGGAATTCTGAGTGATTTTTCTCAGTATCTAAAATTTTCCAGGATAATAAGATCCTAGAAGCATTTTAACTCTTGTCAAAGCGCCATGCTTATGGAGCAACATCAGTGTATAAAACAGTTGTGTAGTGGACTAAGAACTAATGAACCTATTGAGATTCCATACTGCCAAGAAGTACCTCAAGGAAGTATTGGGGAAAACAGAATACAGAGAGTTAAATATTGGTAAATCAGTGCTTGTGTAGGCAAACAGAGTGGCCATTATATCTGCTTCAATGGGTACTTACAACAGGGTTGGACACTAGCATCTTTTATTGAAAAAAGAAATGTTAACCAAGATGCTAGAGCTGTTCTTTTGTTTGCGGAAAAATGCTTGATAAACCTTAATTTTTGAAAAAGGAAAAAGGAGCCCACTATTCTTATCAGCTTGACTACAGTAAATAGCTTGTGTACTGAGTTTGCATTTTGGTTCTTTATTTGTTGCTTATAGCTTACTTTCAGAGTAGGTTTTATGTTGAGTCTTAATCAAAACACTAAATGAAGATTTCAGAGTTACTAAAATATGGTAGAAAAGTCACTAGACCATTAGTTTCCCAATATGCCTCCAGAAGGGGGTCTAGCAGAAAAATCTTAAAGGATATACTTGCCTAAAGGCTTCTTCATAGTCTAATTACCACAAAATGAGTTGTCTTGCTTTTGGCTAGAAGTGTATCAACTCCAAGTGGTAATCTGCTGGTTCACAGTTAATTGAACATGGAAACATGAAATTATTATTCAGCAAATGAGATTTTGTTGGTTCGACAAAAGATTTCAAAGTATCAGGTCCATGGGGCCATATTTTTAAAAGTTTTGGGTGTCTAAAAAAATATGTAGTAAGGGACAACTCTTTGTTGTACCTGGTCCCATGAAATAGGTCCACCATGGGTTAATGGTTGACTAGAGTAACAAGCAGTTACTTCACTTGATGCTCTTTGTGACAGGTTATATTTTCTAAACATGGCTGCAACAGTATTTCCCATCTCATGTATGTGAGCTTGTGTGGATCTTAACTGTTCTCTCATCTTGAGGTGGGGTTTAAATCCCAAACAAAAAGTTACGCTTTGTGACTAACGAGACCAGGTCAGAAAAGGTGAGGGAGCTCACTAGAATACTGTCTTTTAAGCCATTAACACCTTTGTAAGCATTTAACTAGCCTGAGATTCCCATGCTATAAGGAAGCCCAGACTTTGTCATTGGGAGAATTGAAGGGGCTCTAAGTCCAGGAGCTAGAACTGTTCAGCCAGAATTGCTTAGCTGAGCCTTTTTGAAATTCTTAACTCATGGAAATTGTGATAACCAGAATACTACTTTTCCATTCAATGCTACTTTTCCATCAATACTTTTAAATTCTGTGTTGTTTTTTGATTATTGTATCAAGGAGTTTTTCAGCAAGGTGGTGAGCAAAAGTTTCTATAACAGGATTATATTCTGTGCTTTTCTTCACTTATAACCTTTTCTTCAAAATAATACTGCCCAAGCCTCATCTCTGAACATCTTAATGGGATTTCCTTTTAGAAATACAGATTTTTGAGCTGGGGGTGGCTTGCACCTGTAATCCCAGCTATTGGAGAGGCTGAAGTGGGGGTGTTGGGTTTGGCAGTCTTGTTCTGTGTTCTCAGTTCTTCATGTGCCCCTTGGCCAAAGAATGACCAGACACACCAAAGTAAGGCTAGCACAAGATGAAATTTTTAAGGGGGAGCAAGACAGGATTATAGAGCACAAGCAAGATACAGGTTTACAGAACAAGGTACATACGCCACAGATGATGACCAGACCCTTGTAGCAAAAGAGACCTTGGTTATGGTCTGGGTCTTATTTTATAGTGTCTGGATAGGGACCTCCCTGTAGTTCAGACATCATCATGGAACCACTTTGATGGACAGTTGAGAGTTATATCACCTGAGTCTTACTGTGTTTGCATATCTCCCATGAGTCTTTCTGAAAGCCCATTTGGTGGGATAAACTACAACATAGATTTAAGCTGATGATGTCATAATTAGCCTTAGGTTGTCCTAAGTCACCTTACAGACTGATTGTACCTACGCCGCTTGGCCTGTGGGCTACAGAGTCCTCTGCATTCTTTTGCAGTTGGCATGCTGAGTTCTGATTGATAGATTGATAGGGTGTTCCCTCCTTCCCCAGATAGGGCAGTTGCTTGGGACAGCATTAAGGTGGGGCAGCATCAAGACCGGGGTCTGGGGCCCCGCCCTTGTCCTTCTTCCCAGGTAGGGCAATTTTTCGAGGTAGCACCAAGGCAGAGCACCCACTTTCTTTCCCAAGAGACTGGAATTCTCGCTGTCTACTTGACATTTCCCCACTCTCTATAGGCTCAAATCATTGGTAGGGGCGTCGACTCATCTGGCTCAAAAAAGCTATAGAGATCATGTCTTCCTTTTTTGCCTTTAGCCACTGGCGTATCTATGTTTCTGATGACTGGCATTAATTTGTTGCTTTATGAATATGTTGTTATATCAAACAAGCATTTTCTGCCCATTTGACAGGGCTGCTATGCACAGTAACTCTAATAGTAATGAAATCATAGATGTGAATTTTTAGACCATGCTGCTTTCCCATTGATGTTTTTCTCATTTATGCTTCATTTTTCTGAGTGTGGAATATTGGAAGTAATTGTTTAGAACAGAAGTTGGCAAACTATGGCCTGCAAACTGGCTTTCTGTTTTTTAAAGTTTTATTGGAACACAGCCACACCCTTTCATTTATTTATTGTCCATGACTGCATTTGTGGTACAACAGCAGAGTTGAAAAGTTGCTACTGAGATTGTGTGGCCCAACAAAATAAAAAATGTTTGCTACTTGGCCCTTTACAGAAACCTTTGCCAACTCCTAGTTTAGAATACTTTGTAATTAATTTACCCTTTTAAAGTATATTTGAAGTTAGTTTTTCTTTTGCTGTTTAAGTTATACAATCTAAGAAATATTAAAAGATCATTTAACTTTCTATCTGCTGCTTGAATTTTCTTCAGTACTCCTGCCCAGTGGTCCTCCAGCTGAGAGGTTTAGGAGAATGAGATAAGCAGAATTAAAGAATTAATGACAAAGCAGCATTGGATGTGCCTGTAGTAAACACAGTAATTGCATCTGATTGGGAATAAAAAAATGAAAAGATAGATGAAATATTTTATTCTTTGTTCACCACCTTCCCTCCCACAAGCATCTCCATTGTTAGATTTTTTTTTTTACTTTGAATTTGTTTACTTGCCGAAGGCACAGAAAAGCCAGTTTTAATAGAAACCAAATGGACTGGACTTTCAGGAATGGCTGTAGGTGTTGGGATATTTAAAGGAACCTGGATTGAATAGTTAGATACTCAGTTTGAGACTTTCAGATTCATTGCTAAGTTTCCCTAAATAAATTTATAGCAGCTAAAACATGGAACTAAGAGTCCTTATAAATACCCTTTGTCAGTTATTGGGTGTATACAACAAATAATGGTGCAGAAAGATGCATACAGGTAGAGCCAGTGTAGACTTGATAATAGTACTGTATTTGGTATAGTACTATATAGGGTATATTGTGTGCACTGTGCATGGGGATGGGGGCAACAGGCTCTCTCTCCTCCTAGCCCCATCACCACATCACAGTGGCCTGTGCCCACTGGTTCCTCCTTTCAGAGGGGAAATTCAACTGTTTAACTAAACCATTAACTTTATCCCAGACCTTTAACCTTGTATTAGATCATTAAATATGAAATGTCCAACCTTGAATCAAACAAGGGAATTGAACATTTTCTGCCCAATAACCCAACACATATGGGACCTTGTGCCATTTACCTGACTTTTGACAAAATAATTTCAGTTACAAGACAGTATAATTTAAGGTTGCATTTTAATAGCTACTTTTCCTCACACTCCAGTAGGTACATTGGATTACGATAAAACCATTTTCCTTACACAGTAGGTTCACAGCTATAAGTTAACTATCCAGCCAAAACTTTTTTCCTAAGGGACTTTTAGATGGAACTTTTTGTATGTTGCAACAAAACTTTATAAACAAACACAGACAATACAGGGAATCCCCAACACAAAATGCCACTGCTGAACAAATGGGAACCACAAATGAGAACCAAATTCTCAATAGAGAATCAGCATCTCCTAATCCAAACGGGAAAATCAGAACTGAATTCTCTTAGACAAGAGAACCAACATCTCCAACACCCCCAACCCCCTTCCCTGGGAACTGCAAATGAACTCAGTTCAAACCAGGTCCCCAAAGCCCCACTAAACCACTAAGTTTCCACCCACAAATGGTGCCTTTAAACCAACAGTGAGGTCTGAAAGCCCCCACAAATGGGTGAGAACAGGGTCTCGGCATCCCAGGAGGCTTTACTTACAAATCGCTGTGTGGCTGACATGACGCTTCCCAAATCCGTTTCCTTCCCCTCAGATCAGTTCATGTTGGTTGGAACTGCATCCATTTGGGCAGAGAGACGTGGGGCTTTTTGGAGCTAATGGCACCCCAGCATGTGCTTAGGAATCTTATTCTTTCATACCCAAAGAGGTGATGCTCCTACCCACAGCTTGTCCCGGAGCTGCTCCCTGCTTCTTCCAACAGTCACAGGGTGCCATTCTACTGGGAATCCAATAGCCCACCCAAGGATGCCAAATCTGTGACCAAAAGCTCCACACTTATTCTCAAGGCTACATCAGAAGAATGAGAACAAGTGTTTTGAGGGGAAAGGAAAGAGACATTTTATTACTTTGCCAGCGAAGGAGGAGGATGGAGACTCCTGTCTGAAATGCTATGGTCCTCCTAATAAGCAGAAATACAGAGCTTTTAAAGGATGGGTTCTCAGCTTCAGGCAATTACTGTTCAACTACAGTTGATGATTCTGATTGTCCTGTCTCCACTGAAGACAATCTCATGACTTTCACCCAGGACCTCCCTTTACCAGGTCCAGGCTGGGCCATCTCCTGTTGCACAAATAACAAAAGACTCACTCTGCCCTTCCTAACGACTGGCCTGATCCAGGGATGCAGACTTTAGTACTCAAAAAGGAGTGCAGGATGTGTTAAAGAGACAGAAAATGTTTTTGCCATTTTTTTTCAGGGCATTCCCTGTTACATCACCCCCAAGGTAAATGGATGAATTGTGATTCCTTTCCAGGCTTGCTAGTCTTAGAGCTCCAGACTTCCCACTGCATCTTGGCACTGGCTTATCTGAAAGGTTTGTTTCCACAAACGGCCTACCTAATTTAGCAAGAAGCAATTTATAAGCAGGGCCTGATTTCATTCAGTACTGAAAATGACTTCATTAAAGATTTAGTTTACTAATAGCTCACTATGTTTTTCCAAGGCAGTTAAGTCTAATAATGTATTTTCAAAATTCTGTGATCCATAGTGTTACATTGATATAGATATTTGTAGAAACATGTGTGAATTTGTTATTAGTCTTATGCAAGACCCCAGAGCTTCTTGTCTTCTGCCTTACCTTATTACCTCCACTGCCCTGGAGTTTTTGTTTCTAATATTCCAATAAGTGATTCTGTCTAGGTAAGCTCTTTCAGTGGGTCAGGTAGGGTGGGGTTGGAAATAAATCCACTGATCTTTGATATATACTTATTTCTTATCCTGAGAATGCCTTTTTATTCAAATTAATAGCAGCAATAATTAAGTGCCCCTAGATGGTCTTCTGAGTTCTGTCCTAAGTTTGACAATAGACCTCTTGTGTTTTCTGTTTCTTATTGTCTGTTAATGGTCCTCAGGGAAATCGTGGTAAAGTCTAATGGCCTTTGAATTTTAACTGTTTAAGCATCTGCCTGAACTGGTTAACAATTAAACTTCTATATTGTGTTACCACTTTGGTCCATGAACTTGTAATGTGAAATTTTTAAGGATTCTTTAGCTAGAATTTTCCTTATTTCATACGTTAAAATTTTGTGTGGAGCAGATTCTTGTCCACTATATGCAATTAGTAAAAGCTGAGAAGGCCTTGTAATGAAAACTGCTGTTCTGTCCTCTGCTAGTGAATCAGAAACCTTTAGAACTGGATAGGATCTTTGAGATCATTTATTCTAACCTGTTCACCTTCTCTGAACTTGTCTTCTAGTGTTGTGCACTCAGTCCTTGTGAGTTGATGCCTTTACCTCACTAAAGAGCAAGTAGAAACTTTTTATGCTTTCTACAAACATGGGGTTTGCTTAAAAGATACTGGTTCAAATTTGACTCTGCCTATATATGTGTGCTAAGTGACCTTAGGCAAGAAAAGTTATTAAGGAGACTTGTTGGAAATAGTATCTGAAGGCATGAAAGATAAGAGTTTGTGCTTAATACATTTTTCTTTTTTTTTCTTCCCTTTACTATGTTTTTCTCATCACCAGTGAGTCTTTAAAACTGTTCTTATTCTACCTGGCTGGCCCATGAAATTGCCTTTCATTCCTTTCCCCGTACCCTACTCCCCATTTACTTGTTCACATTTGTCTTACTACTTAGCAAGTATCTGAAACAACTAGCTGACATTATATTAAAAGTTATATTAATAATTGATTTGGGTTGTTTTTAGATGTAATACAGGCAAGGAATTCTCATTTTTGGGCGCTGAAAAGCTGCCTTTTTAAAAGAAGTTTGATTTTTATAAAACTTTTTTTTTTCTTATTTTAAAAACTAGTCAAGTGCAGTAGTGAGACGAGGGAAAGAGTAGAACAAACAGTTCGATCTGTAACTGACTGTGACTGTGAACAATTAATTGAGATAACTCACTACCTTTGGATCAGCTGTGTACTTTTTTGGTTATTGGAATACCCCAATCTCTCACTTTAATTGCTTTATCTATTTAAAGAACTCTTAAAAAGTTGAAAATGAGAGAGACAATCTTGTCTTTAATCATGTTCTTAAGTTTCTAAAACTAATGAGATATGATTAGCCTTCTATTAATGTTAGGACATTTATTAAGAGAATACAATTATGTTGTTACATCTGAATTGACGGGGAATGGACCGAGAGGCACGGAAGTATAGCAAAACAGGTTTTATTATGCCGGTGGGCTCAGAGGGGATTCTCCACCAAATTCTGGGCCCTGAACAAAGAGTGTAGCAGTCTTTTATATATTTTGTTGAGGGAGGAAGTGGGGTACAGTTACAATGTGGTTATCTTTAGCAGGGGCAGGATCTTGAGCCACCTTGGTGCCTGGTAGGGAAGTTGCCACAAGCAGTTCACACAGGCAAAAGTAACAGCTGTTAGGGGAGATAGCAGGGATGGAGACTTGTCAGTGGAATTTTCTACTTCAATGTTACAAAAGTACAGATTTATATTGGGTGGGGTGCTACCTTAAAAGTTCTCTGTGGGTCTCCATTAGTGGCCATTTCCAGCTCTTTTTGCCCATGAGACCTGCATGTTCTTTTACAAATAAACAGGTTCAGAGCAGTAGTTTTATCTTAGGATTTTATGGCTTCTAAGTGGCAAAGTTTGGACTTGAACTCCTACCAAGTAAATTTACTTTATGCAGTTTTGTAATATATTTCTTTTAATGTAATTATAAAGGAAATATATGAAAACATTGTCTTTTACAGCTATTGGGAAAACCGACTTTGGCAAGTAAACCTAAGTGAATTCATTGAAAGTAATGGTTATATTTGGTACTCAGCATTTTGCTGGTCTTCAGAAAAAAAGAAATATGAATCACGTTTCACAGTCCTGTCTGTCCCCTCCCCAAGTGCATAGAAAGGATATTGCTGCTGCTTTTCTCAGTATTTCAGTGCTACAGTTACTTTTTAACAGATGATAGGAGCTTTTAGATATCTTGTTGTGTAATAGGAATTTAAACAGCATACTCTAGAAGGATTGGCATCATTCTTTTCCTGCCTTTTGCTTTTCTAGCTGCTTCTGGTCACCCTGGCCAGAACTATGTGGAAGATGGGACAAGTCTGGACTTCCCTTAAAAGAATTCTCACTTTTACTGTCTTTACCAGTAAGTTAGTAGGGTGAAGTGTATTGGTTGCATGGAGAAGCCAAGAATACCTAGACAGCATTTAAAAATACTTTAGTGCTTGTAAAGTTTTTGGTGGCATTGCAATAAAGTTTTTGGTGGTATCATGTTAAGTTGTGGGAATTCTGTTCTTTCCTCCATAAAGAAAACTATAGTAAGTCATTACAGTAGTATAAAAATCACATGTAAATTGCTTTGAACTAGTTGCCTGAGAGTGATAAGAAGCAGTTTCATTCTATACCTCTCAGTACAATGAGTTATCCTAGTATAACCTGACTCATGTCTGAGACTATTTCAAGATTTCAATGACTGAAAAGCTAACTAAAATTATAGAGCATAGAAGTTCTCATGTTAAGCCAGGCACTGTGGTGTGTACTGTTATATTTAACAGCATAAAGATTAGCTAGCAAACTTTATACTGTTACATTTGAGGAGAGAGAATTAAGTTTGGTAAAAATGTTCTGTTTGGTATTAACAGATTTGCTGGTTAAGTTTTGGTAGGGCAGATGTCCTGATAAATGAAGGAAGTTAAGTACAGAGTTGTGATTTGTTTTTTTTTTTTTTTTTTTTAGGGTTGAACCATCACATATTCAGGCTATAAGTCCTCAATTATTAGAGGGAAAACCGCTTAACATCTTTTGTCTTAAATGTATATGTATGCCTATAAAAAAGTTTCTGGTACTATATCTAGTGAGTAGCTTAATAAATATTTGTTGAATAAATTTTTATGTAAGAGGAAGATGAAGCTCAGATAATTAGATACCTGGTTCTAGGGTATGTTCTCAGTACACTATTTAACATATACCAGATTTGTTAGGTATATTGATGCAGAATTATTCTTCATATCTCCCATATGAAGTTATTAACATTTGGACTTTTTTTAAAGAAACAAGATCTCACCATGTTGCCCAGACTGATGTCAAATTCCTGGGCTCAAGTGCTCCTGCCTCAGCCTCCCAAGTCTCTGGGACTACAGGCACACACCGCAGTGCCTGGCTTACCATTTGAACTGCTGTGCTCTGTAGCTGTAGTTAGACTTTCAGTCACTGAAATCTTGAAATAGTCTCAGACCTGAATCAGGTTATATACTAGGGTAACCATATAGTTTATTGTGTAAACTAGGATACTTTTGAGAAAGGGGGCTCTGTTCAAAATTCAGTTGGGATAGCATATATAAACCTTGCCCATTTTTCTTTTGGTTTATCTCTTTTATTGATTTGGAATTATTTACATATTCTGGATATTAATCTGTTTTCTTTATATATATTACAAATATCTTTTACTCTGGTTTGTGTTTTCTTTTTATCAATAATGTATTCGGATGAACTTAATTTTAGTATCATCCGCTTATCAATATTTTCCTTCTTTTTTTTTTTTTTTTTTTGAGACAGGGTCTTGTTTTGTTGCCCAGGGCAGGGTAGAGTGCAGTGGCGTGATTACAGCTCATTGTACCCTCCAACTCCCAGACTCAAGCACTCCTCCTGGCTAAGTCTCCCAGGTAGTTAGGACTACAGGTGTGTACCACCACACCTGGCTAATTTTTTTATTTTTTGTAGAGACAAGATCTTGCTGTGTTGCCCAGGCTAGTCTTGAACTCCTGGCCTCAAGGGATCCTCCTACCTCTACCTTCCAAGGTGCTGGGATCACAGGTATGAGCCACCATGCCCAGCCAGTGTTTTCCTGTTTGTTTAGCAAATTGTTATTTAGGAAACATTTGCCTACCAGAAACATAACTGTTTTACTTTTCACATTTAGATCTCCAGTTTATCTGGAATGCATTTCTGTTTATAGTGGAAGGTAGAAGTCAAAATTAACTTTTTCTATATGGTTAATTGCACTATTCTTTCCTTGTCCCAATAGCACATTCCTGTAGCTTTATAATACATCTTGGCATATGGTAATGTAAGTTCTCTAGCATTTTATTCTTCATATTTGTCTTGGCTATTCTTGGCCCTTTGCGCTTTCATAAACATTTTAAAATCTCAGTTTCTGTATTCAAAAACAGAAACAGCTTAGATTTTGATTGGGATTATATTGAATCTAAGGATGGTAATTGTCATCTTTATAATATCGAGTCTTCCAATCTAGGAATATAGTATATATGTCTCCATTTATTTAGATATTGTTTAATTTCTCTTAATATTTTATAGTTTTAAAAATACAGGTCTTATATATTCTTTATATTTATTTGTAATTGTTGGCATTTAAAAAAATAATTTATTGAGGTAAAATTCATATAATATAAAATAAACATTTGTTTTAGTCTGTTTTGTGCTGCTGTGACAAAATACCTTAGACTGGATAATTTATAAAGAACAGAAATTTGTTGCTCAACATTCTGGAGGCTGGGAAGTCCAAGATCAAGGTGCTGGTAGGTTCAAATGTCTGATGTGAGCTGTTCTCTGCTTCCAAGATGATGCCTTGTTGTTGAATCTTCTGGAGAGGAGGAACATTGTGTCCTCACGTGGTAGAAAGTGGAAGGGCAAAAAAGGAAGCTAGCCAAATGCTGCCTGAATCCTTTTTTATAAGAACCTTAAATCCCATTAATGAGGAAGGAGCCCTCATGCCCTCTCACCTCTTAAGGGCCTCTTTTCTTAATGGTATCACATTGTCAATATCTGCATTTTGGAGGAAACACTGAAGTCATAGCACCATTGAAGTGAACAATTCAGTGGCATTTAGTACATTCACAATGTTGTGTAGCCACCACCTCCTGTCTAGTTCCAAAACATTTCCATCACTCCAAAGTAAAACCGCTTAAGCAGTTTCTTTCCACTCCCTACTGCCCCATGCCACAGCATCTGGCAACCACCAGTTTGCCAGTATGGATTTATCTGTTCTAGATATTTCTTACGAATGGAGTTGTACGATATGTGACCTTTTGTATCTGACTTCTTTCACTTGATACTTTTGAGATTCATCTATATCGTATGTATCAGTACTTCATTATTTTTTATGGATGAATAGTATTCCATTTATGTATATACCACAGTTTATTCATATGTTAATTGGTATCTGGGCTGTTTGCTCTGTTTGGCTATTATGAACAGTGTTGCTGCAGGTTGAGTATCTCTAACCCAAAAATCTGAAATCAAAATTTGAAACTTTTTTAGTGCCAACATGATGCTCAAGGGAAATGGTCATTGGAGCATTTTGGATTTCAGGTGTTTGGATTAGGGATGTTTAAGCCAGTAAGTATTATATAATGCAGATATTCTAAAATTAAAAAAAAATCTGAAATCCAAAACATTTCTGGTTCCAAACATTTTGGATAAGGGATACTCACTCAACTTGTGTAAACCTGTGAGTATCTGTTTTCAGTTCTTTTGGGTGTGTACTTAGGAGTGAAATTGCTGGGTCATATAATTTTATGTTTAACTTTTTAAGGAACTGCCAAACTATTTTCCACAGCAGCTGAACCATTTTACATTCTCACCAGCAGTGTATGGAGGGTTCTTATTTTTGTACATTTTCGCCAACACTTACTATTTTCCATGATTTTGGTGTTTTTGATCGTATTATAAGTGGCATAGTTTGGGTGTTTTTTTTTTACTTCATTTTTTTGTTTGTTGTTGGTGTATTAGAAATACATTTTTCCCTGCCATATAAACCTTGTATCCAGTGACCTTGTTAAATTCATATGGGGGCTATTAATTCTAAAAGTCTATTTATTGGATTTTCTATGTACACTTGACTTTCTAACTTCCAAATGCTTTTATATTTGTTCTTTTTCATAGTAATTTTATGAATGCAATATTCTTGTGAATGTCTTGGAATATATTTTTAAGAATTTAAATTCTCTTTAAATCATTACCTTAGTTTCCTTTGTAATTAGTTTCATAGCTTTTCCTTTTGGTCCGTATTGATTTCGTAAGTATTTCTTAAATACCTGGTGATTTCGGTTATCTACTCATATTTGTGAAGGACTGGGGTGATTGGTTTTGGTAGCTGATACTGGCTTACTCAGTTTGTTGAGAGGTCTTTTCCCAAAAGAGCTTTTCCCCAGATGGGATTACTAATTAGAGAGCTCTGTACGAGTTTCAGGGCCAGCAGCAGAGAGATTAGGGTGAAGACCTAAAATTTATTCTGGAGATTGAGTGCTGTAAAAACTTTCTTTCGGTGATTTTTGTTTCTTCTCTCTTAATTCCCCTGCCTCCCCCACTTCCATTTGCGGATGTTTGGAGCAACCTCAGGATCAGCCTTGCTTCTCTTTTGTCTCTCGCACCCATGCTGGGTGCTCTTCTCAAGCAGATCTGGGTAATAAGCCTAGAAGCCAAAGTTTACATAGGGAGTAGTCTTGTCATGAGTGGCTCTGCTGTTCTGTGAGCAATCCTTTAATTACCTTGATTTCCTTTTGTTTTAATCCAGCTTCTTGATCCTGAGCTTGGCATTTTCCCCCAGGTTCTATTTAGGGGATTGGTAAAGACAGCTCTCATTTCACTATGGTCCTTTCCTTTGCTTGCTTTGCTTGGGTTGCTATTTCTTCTGCTATGGATTCTTTATCAATTCAGTCTCATCTGTTTCTTCTATTAATAGAAATTCTGCTATTTCTTCTCTTTATTTATTTAGTTTTTCCTTGTTAATGGAGCTATTTTTTGTTTTCAGATTGTAATTACAAAAAATTTTTAACATAAAACACATGTGTATACTTCCTAGCCTAAATAAAACATAAGTACAATTGAAGCTCCTTATTTTCTTCTCTGACTACATTGCACTGTCTCCCATACATCTGTTAATATTTTATCCTATGTGTGTGCATTTATAAACAATACAGAGCATTGTTTTGAATGTGTTTGATTTTTATGTAGTGATATAATGCATAAATTCTTCTGCACCTTGTTTTTATTTTTCATTCATTATGGTTCTTTTGTTTATTCACTTTCTTAGTGTATCTTTTCTATTGTTTCAGTGGAATTTGGGTAGGGAGGGTAAATCAGCCCATGTATTTCTTACTATGACTTTTTAAAAAGGGAGATGTAAACACCTTTTGGATATACTATCACTAAGAGACATGTAGTAGAAAGGACTTGGTGTTACCTCTTCTCATTTCAACTGGTGATGATAGGTAAATATGACACCTGGCCATGTTATACAAACTAGGTAATTGAGTCTTGCTGCTGACCTCTATTCGGTGTTATAAATCCCTTTGGAGACAGAGAAACACCATTCAATTGTGTTTAGGGTTTAACTGAGGTTGAATGAAGATTTGGGTTCTTATTGCTGGAAAGAATTTTTAGAGATCATTTAGTACAAACTGTACTAGAGAAACTAAATAACTTAGTTACTTAAGGGAAGGTAAGTGACTTATCTGAGGTGATCCACAGGGAAAACACAGGGTTAAAATGAGCTGCAGTTTGTTGTTCTTTCCACTTTACTGCAATGAACCAGAGGTTAGAGTCCTCTCTTGTTAGTTCAATTTTTACTTTTGCCTGACCTTTAAAATACTTATTTGAATATAAAGAAATTTTTAGTATGTAAAAACGAATATAAATCCTTGAACTAATGCTTATTTGTCATGTGTTTCTTAGGGTCAAAATGGTTTCAATCCCAGAATACTATGAAGGCAAGAATGTCCTCCTCACAGGAGCTACCGGTTTCCTAGGGAAAGTGCTTTTGGAAAAATTGCTGAGGTCTTGTCCTAAGGTGAATTCAGTGTATGTTTTGGTGAGGCAGAAAGCTGGGCAGACACCACAGGAGCGAGTGGAAGAGGTCCTTAGTGGCAAGGTAAGTGTGGAAAGTGATCATTTGGAGGGGGAAAAAGGGTATGTGGTTCTGCATGTAATTATTGTAATCATCAGTAGCTTAGTTTATTTCTTCAGTATTCTGAAAAAAATTGTTAAAATAAATTTAATAAAGCTCCTATAGGGTGGAAATAAACTGGATATGATTCGTGAATCAGAAGAAAAACAGAGCTTTCCTCCATGATGGGCAAAATTGTATAACAAGTTCGAAATTACCTTTATGGTAGATATTTAAAGTATGATTTTAAGATTGAGGCAGGTTATTTGTAACTACTAGATATCTTAAATAGCCTTCAGATAATAATAATTAGTAGGTAGATTTGAACTACCTGTTATGCTGTGAGACACTATGCTTTGATAACACTGTGAAATTTATAAGCACCAATTGCTCCCTACAGCAGTTTTAGAGATAGAAAAGTCACAGTTCCCATTTGACAAATGACAGAGGGATCATATAGGATATAAGAATAGGTCATACATTTTGAACCTTTAGAAAAATACTGCTAAGAAAAATGGAAATGAGCTGAAGTAAAATTATTTCATAATCATAAGCTTATGAATTTTCTCAAAATGAATGAATTTATCTGCTATCCATTGATAGTGAGTTTGAGTTGGGAAGCGATAAGCTCAACTTTGGTACATACAAGAAATTTGACTCTGCAGGCATATCTCAAAAAGGAATTTCAATTATAGTGTTTATTTTATAATGAGAATGACACTCATTTATATAAGTTTCTAAATTCTTATAGACCTGTTAAAAACACCCAAAACTGTAGCAAACCCCTCTACAGCAGCCAGTCAGACATTTGAATTTAAATGAACTTCATAGACCTTTTTGATAATTCTTTGTATTGAAACTAATTGTCCTATCACATTAGCTTTTCTTTGACACTGTGCAGCAGATATTCCTCCTTAATGTTGCTTTTATTTTTTTAACTCTGGGATGTAAGATTTTTCTTGGAAATTTAGAAATTATCCATATACTTTTTAACTATTCACATTAGTCTACATTAGTCTGCATAAGCCATTTTTTCTCTTTTTGATTTTTTGCTAAACCCTTTTGGAATCCTCTGCTTCCCTCAAAACCTATGAGAAAGGAATCATTGATGGGGCTTTATAAGACCACAAGGCTTGTTCTAAATAGAATGCCTGCATGTATGTTTTTTTGCCATCTCTGCCCTTTGTTTACTCATCTTGGCATTTTATTATGAGCACTTGTAATTGGTATATTTTAAATTCCCCTTCCAATATCACCCTTCCCCCAGTGAGGGATTACTTATTCTTATTCATTTTTTATATTTAAGAGATATTTTTTGTGCCTACTTAGTCCTAGGCATTTGACTTAACATAGGGTGTTGAATTTAGGGATTAAATAATATAAAGTTCCTGCCTTCTAGAGAGTTTTTAAGAGGGAAGAGGGAAAGGAGAGTAAATATAGAGGTGTTAAGAGGAAACTAAATAGGAACAGTTATTGAAGTTGATGTCTTTGGTTGGAATTGAGGGCCTGAGTAAAATGTAAAAGACTTGGGCTTCTCCTCTGGGGTCTTGAGAGCAGTGCTTCTAAAATTGCCTCCACAGTAAGTCTAATTTGTAAAGAAAAGGAATATTTTCTACTTAAAGCCTAAAATTTCATTGAACTTTATGGTTTAGCCTAAATATATGGCCATTATTTTCATTACAAAAATGTTTTGTCCCCAAATATTTGACTAAAATACCCCATAAAATTATGTCACTTTATCTTGTGTCATCAATTTCCTCCTGGCACACCCCACCGCTTAATCCTGGGCCACTCATTCCCCATTATGTGTATAGTACTGCTGGTGAGTCAATAAAAATGAATCCTTTTTATGTCAAGTAGCAGTGAGTGTACACTTGAATTTAAGAAACTTTAGGTAAAATCTACCATGGTTTTGAAACAGGAATAAAGAGCATAGGCAAAGAGCATATACAATAATGGGACTTTGGCTTATAGCAGGGTTTCTCAACTTGAGCACTATTGACATTTTGGGCTAGATAATTCTTTGTTGTGGGTGCCTGTCCTGTGCATTTTAGGGTGATCAGCAGCCTTCCCCTGGCTTCTACTCACTAGGTGCTAGTAGCACTCTTCCCTCCCTCTCCCTGTTGTGACAACCAAAAATGTTTCCAGACGTCACCAAATGCCCTCTGGGGACCTAAATCGCCCCTAAATCACCACCAACTATGGGAATGTCTCAGGGAAAAGACTCTAATGGATGGTGAGGATTGAATTAAAATAGTTTAACATGAAGTAAATTCTGGAAAGGGAATAAAGAATATTAAAAAGGCATTAGTAAACTTGGTAAAGTAGGAACTAATTGGGTATTGGTAGGTTGAAAGCACTGGAAAAGACAATATTGAATACAGAGGTGATGGCTAGAGAAAAGTGTCAAATTTGAGAGCTAGTCCAGGTGGTAGTGGTGCAGATACCTGGTATTAAGGGAAATTAAAGGTCATCAGCAATCAGGAGAATGAAAAAGTATGAATTCAAGGTGTTAAAAAGTACTTTTCTGGTTATTCCTTAGGTTGTTTTTTCTCTTTCCCCTTAAATATTGATATGCTTCAAGTTTCTGTCTTAGGCCTTATCTCTTCTTAGTAGGTCCAGTGAAGTGGTCACCCTCTGTTTTATGTGAGATGAATGATTGTACTTTAAATTAGATTTGGAATGAGCTTCATATATTAATAGTTTGGATCTCAGGTGCTCATCATTGCTGCTCCCTGGATAGTCTCCTCTTCTCCCAGGGCTTTGGGAGTACCTTTTACTACCTGTGTGTGGTTACTAAAATCTGTATCAGTAATCATGTTCCCTCTCCCCTGAACTCCAGACCCACTAAGCCAATTACCTCTACTAGATTTGTCTTTTGGGATGTACTTTACACTCAACATTCACAAGACTGAACTTGTATCTCCAAAATTGTACTTCTTTCTTTTCCATTATTCTCAGTCTAGTGAATTTATTCACTTAATAAACATTTATCAAATCTTTCTCGACAGGCAGGATCTGCTATCTAGGGCCTCTATGTTGAGCAAAATAGATGTGGCCCCCGACCTCATGGAGTTTGCATTCCTTATCCCTCAAATTCATTCACTGGCCATGTCTTGTAGACATTACATCCTAAATATCTCTAAAATGTATCTGTTTTTTCTTCCTTATTGTCATTATGTTGGTTTAGACCAGGAAATTTCTTGATATGGGTAAACTGCAAGAGGACTCTAAAACTCATTATAGCCAAAGGGTTCTTTATAATTATGAACATTTTTGTATCACTTTCCTGCTTAGTAACTATCACCATTGCTCTCAGTAAAATTCATCTGTTTACTGTGGCTTACAAGACACAAGTATCTGGTCCTTCTGATCTCTACACAGCTCTAACTACTTTTTCTTTCATACTCTATGTTGCAGGCCTAATGAATTACTTTTAATTTCTCATGCACTCTCACTTCTTGAAAGTTATACATGCTACTTCCTCTGCCTGGTGCACTATTCTTTTACTTTATAATCTCAGGACTTCCCTCCCTCACCTCTGTCCCCAACACACACACACACACACACACACATATTTTGTTTATCCTTCAGGTCTCAGCTTAAAAGTCACTTTCTCTGAGAAGCCATCTGTGGTCTTCCAGAGCTGGGTTTGTTGTTTCTCCTCTGCGGTCCTGTAACACTATACTGTTACTCCTATTTTATTACTTACAATACTATTTTAATTGTCTGTTGTGTAGTTTTCACTGTTATACTTTAAACAACTTGAGGGCAAAGGACATTTCCTTGTTTTCTCAGTATCTAGAAGGTACCTGGCTCATATGAAATGTTGCTTAGTAAATATTTTTTTTAATTAATATAAGACACATTAATATTCAAGTCACAGGCTAGCAATGGTAGAGGGGAAGATTGTTATATACTAAAATCATGTAGGAAGGTAAAAGTGAGCATCATATATATTACATAGACTTTGTTCCCAGGTTAAGAATCCTGCTCAAACTGTAAGTATGAACTTTAAATGAAGCAGAGAGTGAAAGTGTGACAGAGCAGTCACCTGGAGTGTCTCTTTATGTAATCTGGGATAAAAAAATTAAACTTGACTTACAACTGAATTTCCTTTAAACTGTAATCATCTTATGATCTGATTGTCTAGCAAAATTTATTCCTTTGGTTTTACTTAAAGAATGTTGAATTTTCCATTTGATGGTTTCCATTATGATACTTCCAAGTTTGTCCAGTTTCTGGTCTGCTTATTTGTTGCTTCCTTTTTTCCCCCTTTTAAAAAATTTGTTCTGTTAGGTAGAATGTGAATCATAGTGTTTTATTCAAACCTACTGAAAGGAAATAAAATAAAAGTGAAATTAAGTGATAAATTAATGTCTAGATTTTAGAAATCTGAATGATCATTTTAAACATTGTCTGTATTGCTTAAGCCTGTTCCGAGGGCTAACATAACCTAATCAGCTAAGACATGGACATCTCAAATTCATCTCTGCTAACTGCCAGCTCTATGTCCTTGGCAAACTACTTAACCTGAGTCTCAGATTCCTCATATATATAAAATGAGGATAGTAGTGTGGGCCTTGTAGGGTGTTTTCTATATAAATAATAGCAATTAAGAAAAGTAATTTTAGTAATATCTCATGAGAATTAGAATTAAAGAATAGCAATCTTAGGAATTGCATAGTTTAAGTTTTTAAAATAGTCATCCTTGGTGGGGAAAAATGGTGATAATGAGTTTTAGAAAGTGGAAAAATACTGCTCTAAAATAAGTATTTTTTCCCCTTTGATAGCTCTTTGACAGATTGAGAGATGAAAATCCAAATTTTAGAGAGAAAATTATAGCAATCAACAGCGAACTCACCCAGCCTACACTGGCTCTTAGTGAAGAAGATAAAGAGGTCATCATAGATTCTACCAATATTATATTCCACTGTGCAGCTACAGTAAGGTTTAATGAAAATTTAAGGTAAGTACAGGTATTTATTGCATAAATACTTCAGCCTAGTTTAAAGATCTAATTCTAATTCTGCTTTTCAGTCAAGTTGTTTTGAAAGTGATTTGAAACTGTTTGCCATATGTTAACTGTGCTTTCAGTGTCCTGGGGTGTTAAAAGAATTTCCTTCCTCTTATTATCAGTTTAAAAACATTGGATAACTAGTATATGTTTATTAGAAGAAGTTGCTGTGAGTTTAAATGTGTGACAGGGAAGAGGCAAGAAATGGAGTAAAGAGTAATCTTGGGTTAGGAGTATTAGTCTTAACACCTAATAGTGTTTAGTATATCTTCTCCTCCCACAATTCTTTCAGAAATCTCTACCCCAGGAGCTTATTCTTCTACTCCCCATTATATCCATCTGAAAATTAAACAAAATTAGGTTCAAGTTTTACAGAATAAAATAAAATGGCTTATAAATTTAAATCATACCCTTTTTTTATCTTAAAACTTGTAGTAGTGTTGGGACAAGGTACATTGGACATAAATTTAATTTAAAAAATAATTTGGACCTCCTTCAAGATTCTCGTTTCAAGAAAAGTTAACATTCTAAATGTTCACTATTTTAAAAAACTAATAAATATTCATTTAAAATAGTGATTCTTAATTTAGAGCATTCTTTTTGATGGTATGTCCAAAAATAGTTTTTATAATGTTAATCTAATTGTATGGTCATATGCTAGTTAAAATGGTATAGACTTTTTTTAGGATTCAAAACTACCTGAAGGCCTTCTCTTTAAAATGTTTTAAAATTAAATAGCTACAAGGAGGATATTGAATGTTCCCCACACAAAGAAATGGTAAACGTTTGAAAACGATGGACACGCTAAGTACCCTATCGAAATATCACTATGTACTTCATAAATATGTACAATTATTATGTCAATTAATATAAATGTTTTAAAATTGATTACAAAAGGTTTTGATATTGTCTCTCATACTGTCTTTATCTAATAATATAAATAGAAGTATAAACCTTAATCAACATTATATGATGCAACAGTTCAATGCCAAGTATTACAGTGTGTTTTGTCTGTATTCCAGGTGAGGGCACTGTAGTAGTCTCTTATATTTCTGTAGTACTACTTTATAGTTTTCAAGGTATTTCTCATTATTTTATTCAATGCTGGCCTTACCCACTGTGACAGTACAGGCAAATCCATTCTTGAGTAAACCGAGACAACAGTGTAATGGAAAGGGCATAAGCTTTGGAATTGCATACCTTAGTTCTAATCTTGATGTTTATTGTTTATTAACTGGTGAATTTGAGGCTCGGTTTCCTTATCTATAAAATTGAAATAACATTTCTCAAAAGATTTTTTTTCCTTCAAGAAGTTTAAATGGTATCTTAGTTTGCTTATCCTCCACAGAAAATCTGAATCTGTAGCAATTGCTTTCTTTATTTACCTTTTGGTTCTTTCTATGCGGCCACACAAAATACTGTGCAGTTATTATGTATTCATGATTCAAGAGTAACAAAAAAGTTACTGGAACTATAATATAATTTCATTTTCGTAAAATATGTGTATATGTGTATTTATGTATATCTTTCTATATTTGCCAATAATTGTCTTTGGATGGTGCAATTACAGGTAGGTTTTTAGTTTTATCTATGTATTATTTTTCTGCCATGAACATGAATTAATCTTCAAATAAAGATATACACAAATAACTCTTAAAAATTATTTTTAAAAGTAACACATAAATCCTGAACTGATAGCCCTTATCAACTAACAAATTTTTTTTTTTTTGCATTTAAAATTTTCCTTGCATGTATATATTTTTGCATATAGGTTTAACAATTCATTTTTAACTAATACTTCCAAGATTGTGAATGTGGGCTCCAATTTTTAGTTAAGGCTTTATCTTCCATTAATATGAAATGGTCAGTCTAACAGATATTTTTTCCCCATAGTTCTGGCTTTTATTATTTTCCTCATAACCAAAAATAGGGTTCACACAGCCTTATGAAGAAGTGTAGCTTGCTTTTAAGAAGAAAATGGATATAGATACTGGCTAATTGTGGTATCGTCCTTATTGACTTAAAGGGGGAAATTAGATAATTTTAAAGGGGAAATTGATTTGCGAACAGACAACATTAATTAGGGTGAAACTCATCAGAGTAACCTTTACAAGGAGGACCAAAGTACAGTATTTTCAGGTAACTTTCTCCCTCTTTGTTCCCCTTAGGATAAGCAAGGCTACGATTAATGAAAAGGACATCTTTTTTTTTATTATCCTCTCTTTTTTTTTTTTTTTTTTACTAGCGATAGCATAGCAGAAGGGGTAGATACTGTATTCTTCTCTTTCTTTGTCAAGGCCATGTATGTTCACTGACCTAGCCCTAGTCATTACATTGAAATTATTATTTCTGTGAAGCAATTTTAATGGATGTTCCTATTTCCAAAGTCCACATAGTCTAATAGAGTAGATAGGATATGGTTAAAGAACCATAATGTAGGACAGAAAATAAGGAGTTATTAAGGAGCATACATTAAGTGCTGTCAGAGTTGAGAAGAAGTAGATCTCATTTATTTTCAGATACGGTAGTTCCTAAATCTTGAGATGGGAAAGAAAGGATATCAAAATTAGAAATTTTAAAGAAATACTGACAAAAGGTGAGGGGAGAAGTGAGGGTAATAAAGCGAGTTACTCAAATAGTTGATCATGAGGTCTGGTGTAAGGGAAGATAGCAGCAAGGGGAATGAATGCAGGACAGGGCCAATGGAGTTGGGAGTAAAGAACCACCAAGAAACTGAAGACCATGGTGAGGACAGAAAGCAGGCTTAAGGGGAGAATGGATGGACAGATGATATAGCTTGGGGAAAACTTGTAGTATAAGAATTTAGAAATGGGGCAATTCTGGGTGATAAGGTATGAAAATGAAAGTCTTTCAAGAAAGGAATGGAAATAAAGATTAATTATTAGAAAAGATTAAGAAACTATTGAGTTTCTTGGGCACTGATTCTCAAACATTAAGAATGTGTCATGAATCTTAAGAATTACTGGAATATGTGTTAAAAAATGCAGATTCCTGGACTGTACTTGTCAAATTCCGACCCTCTAGTTTTGGAATAATACCCCAAAATCCTCATTTAGCAAAAGCCCTGCGTGTGATTTAGTCACTGTTGAACCTTGTAGTGCACTTTGAGAATCAGTGTACTCAGAATCAGCTTTAGAGACATTTTTAAAATTACAGGTGCCTGAGTCCACTACCCTAAGATTGATTCATTTGTCCCGAAATATCTGTCTATATTTTCACTGAGGTTGAAAAAAGTGGCCATAATAGTAATGAGATCTTATCTAGGTAGTATTTTCTCAGGGGTGAGGAGAGTGTATAAGAGACTTGTGTCAAAATGGCCTTGGGAACTTATTTAAAATGTAGTTTCCGAGGCCTCATTTCAGACATTAAGAGTGTCTAAGGATGAGGTCCAGGAATCTACATTTTTAATAAACTCCAAGGTGTGTGTTATGCCAAATATGAGAGTTCTGATTTAAAATCTTTAGAAGTATTATCAACATAGATTTTGAAGAACCCAGTTGTCTATAAGAAGACAGATGAACAAGAAAATTTATTGGCATTTTAAGTAGTTGAGTGAGCTTGCTTGCCTGCCTTCTTTCCTTTTTCCCTTCCCTCCCTCCCTTCCTTCCTTCCTTCCTTCCTGTGAAAGTGGTTTCTATGTTTACATTAGTGAAGGGCCACAATTACAAAGATTTGCTCATTTTGCACCCCTCTCCCAAAAGCCTATCTTGTTTAAGATGCGTTTATGACTCCATATAACCAAAACATAATTAGAACATTATTTTTGTTTACTACTAAATGCTTTTGTGATCTAACACATTAGGGTCTCAGCCTAAAGTTCAATGGAGTAGAATTTGGATTGCAGTAAAACCTGGCAGAGGCACTAAGAGTTACTTATGTGGGTACATACAAAATGGCTTCAGGTTTGGGCTGTTAGATACAGATGGGATGGGGGTTGGGGAGGCAAGGCACAAAGGTGTTCCTCTCAAGTAATTCCCTATTTTCAGTGACCCAGAAACTCTGTCACCATCCTGACTAACGTGTAACAGAATATTCTTTGTGTACTTTTCCCAAAACATTACTCTGCCTACCCCTATTGTTTTGCAAATGAAAAAGAAAAGAGCACATTCCCTCATAGTTAGTGGACAGTGTCCTCTCTGTGAGATGTCTTTCTTGCTGGATTTTCACTTCAACAAATTTTCTACCTCAATTAAGATAAGGAAGAAAAAAAGATTGCACCTGTAATTTTATAAGACCCATCCAGTTATTTCATTAAAAAAATCTCCCCCTAGTATGTTTTCATAGTTTCAGATACTATTAAATTAAAAGAAAAAATAAGGCACAGAAGTTTTTTTCTCTCATGGAGTTATAGCTTGTTTCTGGTGACCCAGAACTTGTTGTCCTGTCCTCGGGAACCTGTAACGGAATATTCTCTGTATTTGTCTTCCAAATAGTACCCTCCATATCCCCATTGTCTTGCAAATGCGATAGACATCAAAGCACTGATTTACAGTCAAGTGGACTGGATTCTATCTGTGACACATCCTGACCTTTTAAAACAGTAGTTGGATTTTTTTCATCTTAAATACTGAAAATATAAGAATTTTGGAAAGTGCTCAAAACTATTTTCATTTTTTAAAAAAATTTTCTTTGTCTATGTTTAACATAATTTGTCTATGTTGCTTTACATAATTGTGAATATAGACTTTCTAATTTTACATTTAAAATTTAATATAGAAATAATTTCCATATTTGAGATTTTTTTTCGGTTATGATTTTAGGGATTTGATGATATTTCATTGTATTGATTTGCTACAATTTATGTAATAGTCACTTAGAATAACAAACTTCAGGGAACTTTAATTTCTTTTTGTTTGAAAAATTAGGATTAGAACAAGTTTTTCCTCTGAGTTAATTTCAGTAAACTAGATTAATAATTGTATCATTTCTATAATTTCTGGTACTTTGTCCTAGTTTCTTTCAGATCAGTTGTGTCAGTTTATAGTGTCACCAACAGTGTATTTCTTTGCTATTTTTGTCACTGGTATTGAGTGTTTCAACCTTTTTCCCTTTTTTATTGACAAATAATCGTATATATTTATCATGTACAACATGATTTTTTTTTTTTTTTTTGAGACAGAGTCTTACTCTGTTGCCCGGGCTAGAGTGCTGTGACGTCATCCTAGCTCACAGTGACCTCAAACTCCTGGGCTCAAGTGATTCTCCTGCCTCAGCCTCCCGAGTAGCTGGGACTACAGGCATGTGCCACCATGCCCGGCTAATTTTTTTTTTCTATATGGATATTTTAATTGTCCAGCTAATTTCTTTCTATTTTTAGTAGAGATGGGGTCTCGCTCTTGCTCAGGCTGGTCTCAAATTCCTGAGCTCAAACGATCCACCTGCCTCGGCCTTCCAGAGTGCTAGGATTACAGCGTGAGCCACCACACCTGGCCCCCACATGATGTTTTGAAATATGTATACATTATGGAATTACTAAATTGAGCTAATTAACATATGTATTACCTCATGTACGTATCATTTTTTATAGTAGAACACCTGAACTCTCTTAGCAATTTTCGACTATACAATACATTGTTATTAACCATAGTCACTGTGTTGTACAGTAGATCTCTTGGTCAGTTGTTTTTTTAAAAAGTAACAAGCTATAAACAAGAGTTTAATAGAAAGTAAAAACTACCCACATCTCATTACCTTAAGTAATATTTATTGACTGCCTGTTTTGGGACTGTGTTAGGAATAATGCTAAATACTTGGAAGCTATTTATTTCATTTAATTTTATACAAGTCTTATTAGGTAGATTTCTTTATTGCTCTCATTTACAGGTAAGGAAACTGAGACCTGAATGCTTCGATAACTTTACATTCTGGCTGATAGGTAGGCCAAGCCAGAATTTGATCTGATTCTAGAACCTTGTTTTTAATCTTGCTTCACATCATATAATATATGCATTTTTTTTGGTATTCATACAGATTTGTTCATGTTTTTATAGTCTTCATATGATTATTTTATTGGCCATATTCTTTCATTGTGATAAAATACCTACTTTATTAAACAATTCCATTCATAGTGAATATTTGAGCTTTCTTGGCCTTTGTTATTAATATTATTAGTTGATGCTTCATTGATTACTTTTCTACACATGTACTTTTGTTTTTGTAGAATTACTTCAAATAAATTCCAAGAAGGGAATATATAGATCATTTGGGGTCTTGCCTATGCCTCTTATAACAAATGTACCAGTATTATTATAATATCCCTTTGAATTTTGTAAGGAAGTCTTAAAAAGATGTTTGGATTAATTGCTACAAAGAAGGAAACATATTCTTACTTGATTATATGTTAATATAGTTTAATGTTGATGACTTTTCTTTGGCTGTATCACCCTTTTGGTGACTCTACCATAGCATTTTAAGATTACTTTACCATTCTATTTTTTCCTTCTTGTGGTATCTCTATATCATGAAAGATTATACTTATAAAAATCAAAATGCAAGCTGGGTATGGTGGCGTACGCCTATAGTTCCAGGCACTAGGGAGGCTGAGGTAGGAGGATCTCTTGAGCCCAGGAGTTTGAGGCTATAGTGAGCTATGATCACACTAATGCACTCCAGCCTAGGCAACAGAGTGAGACCCTGTCTCTAAACAAATAAAAAGAAGAAAGAAAGAAAGAAAAACCAAGATACAAAAGCAATCTAGCATGACTTCACAATGTATGCATAAAAGCTAAAGATTGAAATTATCCATGTTTATTTCTGGGTAATTATAATTTTTTAATTTGTACTTTTATTTTTTAAATGCTGCAATGAAGTATATTTTATAAACAGAAAATTTCTTTTTAAACATTGCTGATAGAGATCCTTCATGCTGAAATAAAATACACAAAATTAGAGCCAAAGGGTAAGTTGTAAAGAAACAAAAATTTCTGTCTCTGTCTCTCTATTATCTCTCCAATGAAAATAAGAATTTTTTAAAACAGGTCAAATAAATAACAGCTTCTAAATTTTTTATTGTCACTTTTCTTTTTTAATAGAGATGCTGTTCAATTAAATGTGATTGCTACACGGCAGCTTATTCTCCTTGCACAGCAAATGAAGAATCTGGAGGTATTCATGCATGTATCAACAGCATATGCCTACTGCAATCGAAAGCATATTGATGAAGTAGTCTATCCACCCCCTGTGGATCCCAAGAAGCTGATCGATTCTTTAGAGTATGTTTGTTTGAAATTTATGTACATTTGCTTTGATCCCCAAACTTTGGATCCAAGTTTAACTATTTATCTTTCTTTCTCTCCCTCCCTTTCTCCCTTCTTTCTCTCTTCCCCTCCTCTCCTCACTTCAGCCCCCTCCTTTCTTCTTCTCTCCACATATACCCACAAATGCATACCTTTATCTCTTCCTTTCTTCAACAAATTATTGTATATCTTCTATATTCTTTTTATATTGTATCGATTTTTACCTAATTGGTGAAGGAGGTTAGTGGAAGGTTTTCACTTTTGACCAAGTGTGATGGTGGTGGTTGGAGGAAGGCCTCAGAACAACTTACCCATTATGCTAGGAGCTCTGTTTTTTAGGGAATCAGTGCTAACAACCAGTACCTGTGGAGACAATGACTGCTTGTTTAACAACAGGTTCTAATTTATTACAGAATTACTCTCCCTGCTCGCCCAATGGAGTATATCTTTAGAGGAGCCTTTACTTACTAGGGAATCAGAGTAGTAATAGAGTATTATTCATACTCTTAGCATTATTATTTGTAATCTTTCTGAGGCCTGGGATCCTGTCAGCCATTATTATATGAAAAATATTTATGGGTATTATTGGATGGGGATTGAATGAAGTATACATATACCATGGTCCAGTTCTTGTTTGCTTTAGCCTGTGCTTTCTCGTTCAAGAAACAAGAAACAGAGCAAAAAGAAAAAAGAAAAGAGTGGTCTTTTTTCTTTCATAGACACAATTATAGAAACATTCCAGTATCTACCGTATCTTCACGTATTTGTTAATCCTCACATAATATCTTTGGGCCATTTCCTCCTTTATGCTTTATTCTTTCCTGTCTCCCTTAAGTCTCCTTTCTTCCCAGAGATTCTGTCCACTTTTGACTCCGTAGTTATCATCTGCTAGTTTCTCCTAAAATAAGCATACAGTCCTTTCTTTAAGGCTTTCCTGCTAATGAGGAAATTCCCTTATGGTAATTCCCTGATTTCAATGTTCTGACTCAATTTCTTGTATGATCCTCAAATCTACTTCATTTTCTTGCAGGTCAGTAGAAATGTGTAATATTTCTGGGAAAAGTTGTGTGTGGAAGTTAATGAAGTAATGTACTTTTTTTCTCATTAACATTGGTATATGCAAACATCTAAGGAACAGAGAAAGAGCTTGTAACCTAATGCTTTGTCTCCTTTTCTTGCTTACAAAGTAATCTAGCTAGTGGTTAGTTTTAGGGTAACTCATGGATTTGCTCTGTAAACTCACTCTGCTGATAAGGCTTACGCTAAAGTCTGTCTTCAGTTTAGGCAGGTTTTTTTTCCCTTCATGTATCAACTATCCCTTCCATTTTGCAAAACTCATCTGCACCGTGGAATTCTTCCTAAGTTTGGTAGCAGTCTCCCTTCAATTTAATTAATGTTCTTGTCCTTCCATGTACAAAAAGTACTTCCCTATACAGAAGGAAATTTATCTTGATAATCTCCATTTTAAGCTTCTGTATCAATCAGTATGCGTATCATTAGAGTGTGACAATATACTGAGTCTGCTTATATGCCTAGCATTGTAGACAAGAAGGAAAAAGTATCTGAAAACAAGTATGTAACATCAGAATCTTAAATTTAGATGAGGAAAGACCATAGACATAACCTAGTATATGATCCTGCTTTTACAGATGATAAGAGTAGACCATTTCTTCAGAGAGACAGAGAGTTGGAGGAGTTTTATGTCTTTATAGTAGGCTGCTAATTGAATTTTTGTAACATGGCTCAATTTATTTTTATTGTTTATCCTAGTATTTGTTAATCTCATTAGTGAGAGCATACAATTTGCAGTGCTTCACCCTAAATATTTAGATTATTAGACCTTTTATATTAATTGCAAATGTATATAATTAACATGTAAGGTGGTTATATACAGATCTACAGTTTCTAATCTGAAACTTTTGGGGCCAGATATGTTTTGAAATTTATTTGGACTTGAGAAAGGAAAAATAATTTATGTACTGTGCAATATGAAAAACTCCAACTTGATGTGGGGTAAGCATCTCTGACCAAACACATATGAAGTATATGAATATGTAAACTTCAGTGGTATTAAAAAAAAGACCATAAAGCACTTCAAATTAGGTTTTGCTATGTGCCATATGATTTATGAAAGAACTCTTGGTTTTCAGACCTTTCTGGATGTAGAAATTGCCAATAAGGGATTGTGGCCCATAGTTGATGTTTAATGAAAGCAAGACTAACTTGCATTTTTTAGTAAAAATTGTCAAGTCATTTGAGTCAGAGCAACAGATATGTTTGAATATGCAAAGTTAAATGGTTTTTCATTTTACATTAAAACTCTGGAAGTATTTTTATATGCAATTTTTCTGTTTACCAGGTGGATGGATGATGGCTTAGTAAATGATATCACACCAAAATTGATAGGAGACAGACCTAATACATACATATACACGAAAGCATTGGCAGAATACGTTGTACAACAAGAAGGAGCAAAGCTAAATGTGGCGATTGTAAGGCCATCAATTGTTGGTGCCAGTTGGAAAGAACCTTTTCCAGTAAGTTACTAGAAATCTTTATAAATAATTGAAATTGAGAATTTTAAATCATAACCATATAAAAAGAGTTGGCAGTTATTTAATAGCAGGTATTATTTGCTGAACATGGCTTAACCATGGCATAGCTGTTCTCCATTCATAGGAAGAAATAGTTTTATTGGTACTTTAATCTCTACATAATGCTGGGTGTATAGAAATGCAGATCAGCATTTTAAAAATTCTAATAGAAAATTAAATCAAAAGCTCTGTGGCATTGTCTTGAGTCAAAGGAGACCATGATTTTATGTGCTTTTTAGTACTAAAAAGAGGCAGGCCTTCCAAAAGGTAGACCCCTCCCTGTATGTATTACAAAGCTAGGAAAGGTATAGAGATTTCTGTGATAACTTACTGTTAAAAAAAAAAAAAAAAAAAGCAAACAAACACAGTTTTGTGGTATTTATGAATCTCTGGAATGAGAGAGAGCAGAAATATAAACCAATGCATAAAATGATTTCGGAAAAAAATCTAATAAATGATAGCACCTTTTTTGTTGCTTTGACAATTATTCTATTTTCTTCTATTCAGTAATTTTGAACAGAATTTACCGTTTTTCCCAATCATGAGTGCTGCATTGGTAAATGGCATAAAATCAAACATGGGCTTAATTTAACAAAAATATTTACCAGCATAAATTCCTTTTTATAGTGCTCTCTTTGCAGATAATTAATGGAAGAGTAGGTAACTGCTTGAAAATGTTTTTATTCAGTCATTTATGATCCCAGAGGAAGACTGCTTCTATTTGGTACTGGTAGAAATATTCTGGCCTGAATCTAGTCTATTTTTTAGCTTTTAGGAGAAAGCTACCAAGTATATGTTTGGGGTTGTAGATTTCAAATAATAAATCTCTAGTTTCGTATTTCTAAGCTTCCCCCCCTTTTTCATTTTTTGATATTAGGGATGGATTGATAACTTTAATGGACCAAGTGGTCTCTTTATTGCGGTAAGTAAACCTTTTGATTTATTTAATCTATGCATTTTTCTGATTTCTGTATATTTTTATATATAAATATATATACACTACGGCTTATATATCTTAAGGTGTTGTTTTTAATTTCAACAAAGGCAGGGAAAGGAATTCTTCGAACAATGCGTGCCTCCAACAATGCCCTTGCAGATCTTGTTCCTGTAGATGTAGTTGTCAACACGAGTCTTGCGGCAGCCTGGTATTCCGGAGTTAATAGGTATATGAGGTGACAATGTCGCTTATTAAATATGTAGTAACTGAGAAGGAAAAACAGAGCTACTGACTAATGTTAATTAATCCCTCAGTCCTGATATTGCTATACCAATACATAGGAAATATCCCTGCCAACTGCAAGAGTTATTATATCATAGGCAATAGCAAGCAGTCCCATCAGTATAGTAGTAAGGAAGAATTAATGTTAATTCTCATGTACTACTACATGAGAATTCTCATATACTACTAATTCTCATGTACTTACTACTATTCAGTAAGGATTAAAAATGAAAAAAAATTTTAAAAAAGCCCTCCCCAAGGATGATTTTTAATTTAAAATAAAACTTGGTATAAACTTGGCATATATAAAGAGCTGAAATTCACAGAGCATGGTTTAAATATATTAAACATGGCACACTAGAGCAGCTTTAATCAACCCATGAGCATCTTTATTTTAAAAAGTAATAGCATTTATAGCTAACACCTAAACTATAAGCTTCCCAATAACTTTTTATTCTAACTAATAAACTACCCTTATTTTTGAAGTCAGTATTTTATGTCCCAAAAAAGGAGGGATATAATTATCTGAATATTTTGTTTCTGGTAAAAGGGAGCTTAGTCCTTAATTTTTTTGACTAGAGCCTCTGAAAATGAGGAGACAGGAAGAGTTGAGATTGTTATTTTACTCACGTTTAAAAACAGACACTTCTGCTAATACGAGGAATAAAAATGTAAAAAAAAAAAAATCTGTATTTTTTAATAAATTATTTTTTTGGTACGGGAGGGAGAAAGGGTGGTTGTAAACAGTCATTAATTGAAACAGTAATTCTTTAAGGATAATTTAAAAAAAATAATCAGTATAGGAAATGTACCCGTCATGTTCATGTCTTCCTACTTGAATATCATGTATGATTTAGATTGGTTAAGTTTGGTCTCTTTTTATGTTTCATTGTTTTCATCTTTGTCTTTACAGACCAAGAAACATCATGGTGTATAATTGCACAACAGGCAGCACTAATCCTTTCCACTGGGGTGAAGTTGGTACGATTTTACCTGTGTTTTTGAATGTTAGGATAAATCTTAAAGAACTTAAGTTCACTGAAGTTTTAATGTTAGAATACCCATGAGACATTAAGGCCACTGAGTTACCAATTTGTTCTTATTTTAATTAGCATCTTAGAAGTAATATCTACCAATACTGCCTTGTGGTCCATAGTGATGTTTCACAAATTTAAAAATGTCCTGCTCTATATTCCCACTGACCCTATCCTTCTCTGACCCTTGCACTTTTTCTGCTGCCATCTGCAGTAGCCCTCATAGATGCCTGCAGCATAGAAATAGTGCTTTTTTTCTCCCTGATGAGCACCTCAGTCCTAATGTTGCCTGTCCCTAGGCAATGTCATTTCTGACTACAAGAGTTGGTATGTCATGTGGTCCCCAGAGTAAGAAATGAAGGAGTTAGGAAATAGAATACAGTTTGCCAGAATATTTTCTGTTAACCTTTATAAATCTATTTAAATTCACAGACTCACAGCAGATAGTGTGTATATGTTCTTAGTTCTAAAATAGGAATAGTAAACTTTAAAACCTATTGAAATTAAATCATTTTTAAATTATTGATGATTTCAAAGTTAAAGTAAAATATATTTATGATATCGATTTAGTGATAGATCTTATTTTACCTCTAATTGAATAATTTTTGTTACCCTCACAAAACTATTTTGATTTTATTTTTTTTTTTTTGAGACAGAGTCTCACTTTGTTGCCCTGGCTAGAGTGAGTGCCAGCCTAGCTCACAGCAACCTCAGACTCCTGGGCTCAAGCAATCCTACTGCCTCAGCCTCTCGGGTAGCTGGGACTACAGGCATGCGCCACCATACTCGGCTAATTTTTTCTATATATTTTTAGCTGTCCAATTAATTTCTTTCTATTTTTTTTTTTTTTTTGATAGAGACGGGGTCTCGCTTTTTGCTCAGGCTGGTCTCAAACTCCTGAGCTCAAACAATCTGCCTGCCTCGGCCTCCCAGAGTGCTAGAATTACAGGCGTGAGCCACCGCGCCCGGCCTGATTTTAAAGTATATATATTTTTTTCTTTTTTTTTTTATATATATATATATATATTTTTTTTTTACCCGGAACCATGCAAGAAGCCTTGAACAAGTAGACTCCTAAAGTATATTTTTTATGACATTTGTCCTAGGGTTTTTCTATGGCATTTTTATATCAATTTAAAGATTGACCATTAGAACATACAAGGAAAAAATAAAATCTAGGATGATTTTAATTTTATGATAATTATTTTAAGTATTTTTTTTTTTTTTTTTCGAGACAGAGTCTCACTCTATTGCCTGGGCTAGAGTGCCATGGCGTCAGCCTAGCTCACAGCAACCTCAGACTCCTGGGCTCAAGCAATCCTCCTGCCTCAGCCTCCTGAGTAGCTGGGACTACAGGCATGCACCACCATGCCCGGCTAATTTTATATATATATATATGTTTAGTTGTCTGGCTAATTTCTTTCTATTTTTTTGGTAGAAACAAGGTCTCTCTGTTGCTCAGGCTGGTCTCAAACTCCTGAGCTCAAACGATCCACCCGCCTTGGCCTCCCAGAGTGCTAGGATTACAGGCGTGAGCACCACGCCTGGTCTCTTAAGTAATATTTTTAAAGGATATTTAAGCACTTTAAATGAGTTAGTTTTTTTATAATCTTTTTATTATCTTGTAAAGTTTATTGAAAAATCAGATTGGGCATTATTTTTAGTGAATATCTCAATATACTTTTCCATTAAAGTATTGACAGAGGTGATATTAGGTTTAATTGTGTTGACATTGCATAACCAAAAGAAATTACAACAGAAGTTAATTTGGGGTTGTTTTAAGCTTAATGTGTGTTAATTTGAGCAGCTTAAGCAAAGGATGATTGTTTTCCTTTTCTTTTTTAAATAAGTACAGTAATAAGAATCTGGAAAGAGGAACAGAAAGAAAGACGCTATCGTGAGAGGTGAAATATAGAAAGTGACATTGTAAACTGACATAGGTAAAACATTAAAAGGATTTCAAGAGTGAATTTTAGCAAAAATTCATTCATCTGATTAAAATTCATAAATACTGGTAGTTTTAAAACCACTTGAGTTCAGCAGTCAAATACCCATATTCTCTTAGCTACTATAGAGAGTAGAAAAGTTTGTTTTTTAAATGAACGAACTTTGACATCTTTGGTGAAATATTTTGCTTTGTAAAAACATGATTTTTTTTCAAAACTTCATTACATGGTTATCATCAAAGCTGTTACACAACTTTTCTTCCTCAGAATACCATGTAATTTCCACTTTCAAGAGGAATCCTCTCGAACAGGCCTTCAGACGGCCCAATGTAAATCTAACCTCCAATCACCTTTTATATCATTACTGGATTGCTGTAAGCCATAAGGCCCCAGCATTCCTGTATGATACCTACCTCAGGATGACTGGAAGAAGCCCAAGGTAATGGTGACTAGCTCTGTCTTATCTGTTCCTCTGACTGTTAAACAACCCATGCTTACACTAAAATGCATATTAACTCTGTATTTGTTTATGCTTATGATAAGGCTTAATGGCCTTTTGTGAATGAGAAGACTTGAATTTAAGACTTTGTCAGAAAAGCAAAGGTAGTGTTGTAAGTCATTCTAATTTGCTCTGACTTTGGTTGATAAGTTACTGTCATGTATTGAATTCTGGGTCTAACTTTAGGTATTTTTCTGAATAACAAATAATATTCAAAATGCTTTGACGCTTATTTTTCCTACAGGATATTATCTAACTCATTCCTTCAAGATGAATCCTTTAAACCAAGTATTCAGGCGCCCCAATATTAAGTTTTATTCCAACAACCTATTGCTTCATTATTGGAAGGGTGTCAGACATACAGTACCTGCATTATTGCTCGATCTTGCACTCAGGTTGACAGGTCAGAAACCGTGGTAAGAAGAATAGCAGTATAAATACACTATGTATTGGTAAGGTGGTGGAAGCTTACTGGAGAGACGAAAAGTCTCTAGCATGAGCTTTACCTTTAGAATTACTAACCTAATTAGTCACAATCACAATCAGGATGCCAGGGCATTTCTTAGAAATTGGAGATCTTTGGGGAGACTAACTGTGGATCTCATTGTATTGGGTCATTGATCCTCCAGAATCCCATAATATAGGAAATGTCCTACATCAAGGTTGTCATTGTTATTATAAGCTGAAATTGAGCCCTTCTCCTGTTCTTAAAAACCTAGGGATGAGTTTTTACAGGGGATTAAGGATAAAATATTTTACTTTAAATGAATGGTGCAATTTTTTATGAAAAATATAGGATGCTTCTAGAAAATTACTTGAAATATCTCTTGCTGCCCATTCAGCTTATAATATGGTTATTACAATTTTTGACTAATTTTCCAGGTTGGGAATGGCATAGATAAGAAAAATTAATAACAAATGGAAAACTTTCTATTTTCTTATAGTTGTCATAGCCTTTCCTCTTTCTTTTTTTTCATTGAAACCCCCAAAACTTAAAGTTCTCCTATTGTCTTTACCACACAGTTACAGTGAAATGTACTATACAAATATTTATTTTTTTTAACTACATTGGCATTACAGTGGAGTCTTTGGAGAGTTCAGGATTTGAGTATTAATGTTTAAAGAAGATGCTGATTCCAGAACTTCCATCAACTGCTCAAAAAATAAAAGTGAGGTATATGCCAGTTACAGTGTATCAGGATCTGAGTTACTTGTAGGGATTTTCTGTGAATTCACTTGTCCATGATGTTCCTAACCCTATGTGTTAATTGACTGAAATATGTGAGAGGTGTTGAACAACTCTAGAACAGGAGAAGAAATATTTTCAGGTTTTTCAAGAATGTTCTGCAAAATGCACTACTTGCCACAATTTAGGGTGGGAAAGTCAAAACTGGGTCAAAAAAGGAAAACAGATTAAATATATCGCAATGCTTTGTACAGAGAAAGTGAGCTTAGTAAACTTTTAAAAAAAGCAATTAAATAACCAAAGTTTACTAAATGATTCGGAGTAGATGTTGCTGCATAACAAATCATCTCAAACTTAGTAGCTTAAAACAGCAACAATCATTTTGTTACTTATTTCAATTTATTATTTCTCTCTGGATCAGGAATTTGGGAAGGGGGTCAGCTGGGAGGTTTTGGCTTGGGGTTTTTCATGTGATTATGGTCAAATGGAACAGAAAGAGACAGGTCAGGCAGTGGGCAGTGGAGCAGTGAGGGTCCAGGTGTCACAGTCTCTTCATATCATGTCAAGATCTCTCCATATAGGTTCTTTGCTAGGACTACTGGTAGTCTTAGAGGAATTAGACTTAGTACATGGCAGCTGAAGGCTTCAAGGGGAAAGTATATCACTAAGTAAGGTGGAAGCCACATTGCCTTTTTTTCACCTATCTATGAAAATCATGCAGTATCACTTTTGCCTCACTCTTTTAGTCAAAAGTGAGTTGCAGATCCTCCTAGATTTGAGGAAGGGGGATTTAGAGAATGGCCAATATCATATTATAAATGAACAAGTGAGATGAAAGGTATTGTTGCAGCCAATTTTGAAAAGTGCAATCTGTTACAGTCAACCTTCTGGCCAAAACAATTCATATTCCTCCCACATGGAAAATACAGTTGCTTCTTTCCCCCAAGATCCCTGTGGCATCAGTTCGAAGCCAGGGTTTTGTCATGTAAATCTGGTCCAGTTGCAGATGAAGCTCTTTAGGAATGGTTTTGCAGGCATAGCTCTTCAAGTATAGTTCCTCAGTATTGATCTGGAAACCTGTGAACTAAAGCAACAAGTTACTGGCTGCTCATACTCCCATCATATGATGGTGAGACAAGTATAGGATAATGGCTTTAGACAATCTTGTTCAAAAAGAGAGAAAATGGGAGGCCTGTAGCAAACACCGGTCCATAACAGTTCTGAATTCCAGTCAGGTATGCATTGATGATTTCTTGATTAGGGCTCAGCCTACTCTCCGGAAGTTCCCTGAGGCTCTTGGCTCTGCCCTCTGAGTCATCCTGCTTTTTCCATAAAAAGTGGCCTATATGTGCAGCTGAGTAAGTAGCCTTCTTATCCTGCTCTCTACCCATAAAAGGTTAGGAGTCCAGGGCAGGGATTGGCAAACTTTTCTTGTAAATTAGGGCCATATAGTAAACATTTTAGGCTTTGCAGGCCATATGGTTTCTCATGCAACTACTCAACTCTGCTGTTAAAGAATGAAAACAGACATAGATAATATGAAAATGAATGAGCATGACTATGTTCCAGTGAAATTTTATTTACAGAAACAGGTGGCGAGCTGGATTTGGTGTGTAGGCCCTGGTTTGCTGACCCTTGATACAGAAGCCTCTCTTTATTTTGTATTCTCTCTGTCCCTTTACATGTAAACTGACACAGTCATTCTAGAAATTATTTCTAGTGTATCTATTTTAAAAGAACCTACTCCATTACACCAAAGCTATCCACATACATATCTTTGAAACAGGCACTTCTTTATCTTCGATCCTGTATGAAGTTTCCATGGGACAACACTCTTAGGTCTTAGATCTTGCCTTTTAAACAAGAGTTTCTGTGACACATGTCATTAAGATCTGTAGAGAGAGAGCCTTTTGTCTGAAAGATTCTATGAGGCATTGCTTTAGGTCTTTCTAAGGTCTTAACAACATCCCCACCTGGATCTGATCTGTGCTCAGAAACCATTTCTTAAGGAATTCCTGGCTGTCATTTTACATTTCCTCCAAATGCTACTCAAACAAATAGTTCATTTCATAAGATCATCTTTGTCCTCTTTCAGGAAATCTTGGCTAGATCACTGAGTTTATTAGGTACACGTTCTAGCTTCCATATTACCACAATTGACAATTTTATTTTTTCTTTCACTTCCAAAAATATTTTCCTCTCTTAAAGCCCTCACCAACAGCTTCCTCGAAGCCCTTTTAAGGCTTTCACTAACATTATTTTCCTGGTCTTTTTGAGTTTCACTAATGATGGTCTCAAGGGCCTTACAGAGTTTGTCTACTACCTGATCCTAAAGCCAATACCACATGTTTTAGGTTTTTATTTCAGTAGCTCCTCACTCCCAGTATTAAGATCTGTTACTGTTATCTGTGCTTCATAACAAATCACCTCAAATTTAGTGTCTTAAAACAACAATTGTTTTATTTGTGTGTCACTATTTTTGTGGGTTAGAAATTCTCAAAAGGCTTGGCTGAATGGTTCTGGCTCAGGGTCTTTCAAGTAGCTGCAGTCAGACAGACACTGGAGCCAGGTACACTGTGGAGGGGAGTGTCAGGGAGAGGAAGGGGACAGAGCAGCTGAGGTGGACGGCCATCTTTCTCTCTTCTCATAGTCTCAAAGTTTCTCCATGTGGTCTCTCCACGTGGACTGGTTTGAGCTTCCTGGCAGCCTCAGAACAGCATACAAGGTGACTGAGGCTCCAAGTGTGAATAGCACATGAGCAAGGCAGAAACCTCTGTCACCTTTTCTGACCTAGCCTCGGAAGTCACACCGTGTCACTGTCACCTCATTCTGTTGGCTAAAAGTCACCTTCACCTATCAATGGGAAGATAGGGTAACATTATAGGTGAGTATGTAGGATGGGAGATAATATCATAGGTACCTATGGAAATTAAAATCTTCCCCATTTCAAATAGGGCATATTACCTGAGGTTGCCCTGTGTAAGACTTTCTAAGTATCAAAGCAGGACTAATCTTTGACATCTAGGAGCTTATAGTCTAAAAGTAACAAGAGACATAAAGGTTTTTTATTTAGGCAGTTTTATAAATGTTATATATACAAAGTCTTAAAATTTATATTATTTAATTTGTTCTAATATTTACTGAGGCAAGGTTCTGGGCTTTACCCTTTATATTGGCCTCAATATGATGCCTAATTCTACATTAAACTGATGTCAGTAATGTCATTTATGGTGTTCATTTTACTTATTTACATTGTTCTGAATGTCAGCTAGATAAAAATCTGACTTGCTGTGTATCTTGACATAAAAAGTACAACACAGATAGATATATACCATATGGATTCTTGGTTAATAGTCATTGGGATCTAGGATGCATGATGTTATTGCACGCAGAAGCAGTATAAATTATTCACTCTAGCTCTTAAAATACAGTAGACATTTTATCCCTGTTAAATACATCTAAAAAAATGGCTTCATGGTCTTGTGTTTTGGTTATTTAGCTTAATTCTCTCTAACTTACCTTCTCTGAACCTGATATTTTTCATCTGTGTGGTTTTCAACTGTGGATGCATTTGACAATGTTTGGAGGTGTTTTTAGTTACCACAACTGGGTGAGGAGGTGCTCCTGGAATCTGGTGGGTGGAGACCAAGCATGCTGTCAAACACCTGCAGTACGCAAGACTGCCCTCCACAACAAAGAATTATCTGACCCAAAATATCTGTAGTGCCAAGGTTCAGAAACCCTGGGCTAGATCATCATTAAGATCTTGCCCTACTCTAAAAGACCGTGGGTGATTAGTTTTTGAAGGTTCCCATAATAAAGAACAAATAAAATACTCAGAACATGTATGGCAATGTAGGCACAAGCATCTGCTCTATGGTGTGTTTAACCAGGGAGTAATGGTGCAAAGTTTTGTGTTTCTTTTTATTCCCGCGTAGTATTCAATCCAGTACTTTTGTTGCTTTTTAAATATTCTATAAATTTCATACAAATATATGGCCTTTGAAATTTCTCCGCCCCCAAATTATTTTTTGAATGGTTGAACCAGTGACAGATTTTAGGATAATTCTCTTATTTGAGTGAATCTGAAAATAAGATTAGGTGAGACTTGTCAGTGAAAAAGGAGTTAAGAAGAAATTCTTTTTAATTTAAATTCTTTTTAATAAGAAATATGTTGGAAAACCTTGTTAACTGTATGTGTGTGAGAGAGATTCAAGTATACTATACTAGCGGTGATAGTGTGTATTGATTTAGTTACGAATTGTTTTTTGTTTTTTAGGGGAAAAAAATTGCCTAGTCTCTTCTAAAATCAGCATGTCTTTTTTCCCTCCAAGTGCTTTTTATCTGTATGAACTATTCCTGTCCAGAAATAGCCTTCGGTGCTTGATAATTCTTTTTGTGTTCAATGGAGGTTTTATTTTGAAATTACTTTATTGGATGAACTATAGTTTTTCTTTACATAGTCTATACTGCTTCATTTTCTCTAGTATTCTGGATTTAGAGTTCCTTTCTAAACGTATTGAATGTGTTTATCAGAATTGCTTAGCTAATAATAGGGTTTTGATTTTTCCTCCATTTCTAATGTTCTAATTTCCTTCAAGGTCCCCCTTTTCTAAAGCCCCTAATTTGGGGGCTTCTAAACTGCATACAATGCTAATCCTTATTGTGGGAATGTAAATGAAATTCTTTAAAGTATTTCTCTACAAATTATTTTTCTGTTTTCAGAAGTTGGGAGTTTGGGGTGTGTGTTTTGTTTCAAAGAGTTCTTTCTTCTCTTTCCCTACTTATCATAGGTAGTTATTATTTTATAGATGTTACTGCTTGGGTTAGTGTTATGATATCAATGACTTACAGCAAGCCATGATATATAAAATGGCAAATTAAAGATTTAAGCTCTTTACTCTTTTAAAAAGAAACAAAACGTACTACACTCCCTTATTTCTATCAGGATGGATATTGGTGGGGTATGGGAATATGAGTATCTGTTTTGGAAAGTTTTCATCATGAGTCATTGATGTCACAGCACAATCAGATGATCAAGAGTATTGCCGATCAATGTTAGAGAAAGTTTTTGTTTTTTAAATTAGAGTTGACTAAATGGCAAACGAATATTTCTGTATGCACTTCGCTTCAGTGATGCTAAAGAGTTGGGATTATAATATAACACAGTATGTTATGAATTCACAGGAAATCTTAGTAAATGCAGCCATGAACTAAAATGTAGTTTAAGGAACAAAAAGCAAGGGAATATTAATTGAATCCATTTATTTGCTTATTTAGTATTTTACATAGAAATGACTGAGAATATTGCATATCCTTTGAGAATTAATTCCATATATCAGTGGAACTCTGTTTAGGCAGTATTAAGTTCATTTGCTGTTGCTTCCAAAAAATTTTTTTTTAATTTTGGATTTATAAAATGTTCTTCCAAGATGCAGAAATATTCTTATTCCCTGCTGATGTGTTATACTTATTGAATTATGTATTATAATTTTAATGTTGATGTCTGTATTGGGAAAAACTGGTACTCTGGGTGGTAATGGGATTTTTTTCTAATCTATGTAAATATGAATCTGTCAATTTTTCTTACAATACAGGATGATGAAAACAATAACTCGTCTACACAAAGCTATGATGTTTCTTGAATATTTCACAAGTAATTCTTGGGTTTGGAATACTGACAATGTCAATATGTTAATGAATCAACTAAACCCTGAAGATAAAAAGGCAAGCATTTTCTGTTTTATATTAGGAAATAAGTAGCATACTAATTAGGGAATCATTAACAACCTGAGAAATAGATATTTTCTACAACCATTATCAATAAGTCATTGATCTACTTATAATCTCTCATTAAAGCTTCAATCACAATTATTGGTGATGAAATAAAATTATCCTAAAATTTATACTTTAAGTATTTTAGAGTAGCAAAGGTATATTCAAAGTATGATTGAAATGTTGATTCCTTTTTCCCTCAATGTAGGATTCAAAGAAAACTTTGTTTTTCCTTCAAACATTTTATTGTCTCTGAGTTTTGAGAAAAACCTCCTCTAAGAATTGTTTTTCATAAACTCTTTTTTGTCATTCCATATTTCACTCTTTGCTAGTTTGAAACTTAAACTCTTTGTGTGTGTTCTTTTTGAAGTTATCCTGGATATTTTAACATGTATACCTAACATAGACTAAGTTAAACAATGTCTTTAGCCTCCTTCTTAATGATGTAATATTTAGAAGCTTTAAATGTTTTAGCTATGATTACCACTCTCAGTAACTTATTTGGTTGTACATTATTTCAGTTCTCTATTTAAACCCTATCATTAGATAGTATTATTTTTTTACTCAGTTTTTATTTAGATTTAAATATATATATCATTGTCTTTGCTGTCATATTTTCTCCTTATGATCATTTTCTTTCTGCCTGAAATATATCCAGAATACCAGAATATGGTTTGGTAGTGGGTCTGTTCATAGTAAACTCTCAGTTTTTAATGTTCCGATATGTCTTTATTTCACCCTGGGTTTTGGAACATGATTTTAGCACATTAAAAATAGTGTTCTTTTTAGACTGGGTGTGGTGGCTCATGCCTGTGAGCACTTTGGGAGGCTGAGGTGGGAGGATTGCTTGAAGCAGGAGGATTGCTTAAAGCCAGAAGTTAGAGGCCAGTCTGAGTAACATAGCAAAATGCTGTCTCTTCAAAAAAAGAAAAATTAGTCAAGAGTAAAGGTACATGCCTGTAGTCCCAGCTACTTGGGAGGCTGAGGCAAGAGGATCACTTGAGCCCAGGAGTTGAGGCTGCAGTGAGCTCTGATCATGCCACCGTACTCCAGCCTGGGTGACAGAGACTGTGTCTCAAAAAAAAAGATAGTGTTTTTTTTATATATTCTGTCTTACGTTGTTGCTGTTGAAAAGTCAGTAATTTGCCGTTCTTGGTATAGACGATATGTTATTCCTGGCTCCATTTCAATTTTCTCTTTATGTTTGGTGTTCTGCAGTTTTACTATGAAAGTGTCTGGGTGTAATTTTTTTAAAAATTTAGCTTGCTTGGCCGGGCGCGGTGGCTCACGCCTGTAATCCTAGCACTCTGGGAGGCCAAGGTGGGCGGATCATTCTGAGCTCAGGAGTTCGAGACCAGCCTGAGCAAGAGCGAGACCCCGTCTCTACCAAAAATAGAAAGAAATTAATTG
>CAUYSK010013368.1:0-20016 GCA_963575035.1 Avahi laniger | reverse complement strand
TTTCCTGGCGTCCACGGAAGCTTTGGGGGAGGGAGCAGGAAAGGGGCTTGTGCCTCGCGCGCCCAGACTCCGCTTCCCGCTCCCTCGGTGGGGGCCCAGACGGCAGAAAATGATTTTATTTTATTTAGTGAAACATTCATTTGTAAGTGAATCTTCAGTGGAGTCGTCCAGAGTGTGTCGGGGACGGGGGCCGCCAGGGAGGGAGGCGAGCAAAGCGGTGCTCACCCCGCTCCCGCGGGGCCTGCTCTCTCCTCCCAACGCCTCCCGGCCTCCTGGCCTCCCTCCTGTGCCCACCAGCCAATCAGCCCTCCAGCCCCGGCCCAAGTCCCAACTTGCCCAAGAACTGAACCTCCTCGGGGAGAAGCTAGGGTGGGAAGAAAGTCAGGTGACCCGGCGGCTGGGGAGGGAAAGGGCTGAGACCAGGGAGCCCCGCCCCCGCGTCAAGGCCAACCCAGAACTGGGGATGTGCCCCAAGCTGCAGCCTCCGGGAGAGCCCGGGTGGCTGGGGGAGGGGAGGGAGCGTCCTTGTGAAACAGCAGGGAAGGGCGGGATCTTATCTGGCACCCCCATTAGGGGAGGGGGTTCCCAGACAGACATCGGTGGCAGGAGGGATTCTTAATGCTGTTCTCCGAAACCCTGGCCCAGCAAGACTGAGGCTCCCAGCCTCCTCCGTCGGCTGTAGAGACCCCTTCACCAAGAGTCACCTCTTCCGAGTCCAAAAGAGCCACTGGACGACGAAGGGCCACAGGAAGAGGAAGAGCAGCGTGGGACCCGAGAGCCTGAGGGGCCAAGGCCGAGCACTGGGCCGTGGTGGCCTCTGCTGTCAAGAGGGAGGGAGTCAGAGGCCAGCCCAGGCCTCAGCACAGCCCTCCTTAGGAACCTGCTCCCACTCAGTGGGAGACAGCCCCCAAGTCTGCACCAGGGAAGAGGCCCCAGTGTGTCCCTGACAGGTTGAACTCCGCTCCCTCCCACATCTTCCTCCCCAGGGCAATCCAAGGAGCCACACTGAAGAGGGGGGGAGGGGCTGCTGGGCAGAAGGAAGGGCTTCCAGCTGTCTCCTCTAGGCCACAAAGTAGTGACCCTGTTGGTAGGACTTGAAGACCCTATATTGTGAAGGATGTGCCACATATTTCAAATGAGGACCCTCAGAATTTGGTTTCTAAATACCATTCTCTACTAAAAGGAGCCAGGGCTCCTTGAAGAAGTTGCTGATTCCAGGTCTGGGGCAGGGAAGGTAGGGGTGGGTGTAGGACACCCTGTACGAGAAAGCAAGATCACTTTTGAAGATTATTAGGGTCACGTTATAAGAACATAGGACCCAGCTTGAAAGGGTCCCCACTGGCCAAAGTTGTGACAATCTGAGCACCAAAAAGAATGATTGCAGTTGACTGGAATATGTAAAATCCATAAGTCCATAATGATACTCAAAAAAAGAAAACCAGGCCGGGCACGGTGGCTCATGCCTGAAATCCTAGCACTCTGGGAGGCTGAGGCAGGAGAATCGCTTGAGCCCGGGAGTTCAAGACCAGCCGGAGCTAGAGTGAGACCCCATCTCTACTAAAAATAGAAAAATTAGCCTGGCGTGGTGGTGCACCTGTAGTCCCAGCTACTTGGGAGGCTGAGGCAGGAGGATCACTTGAGCCCAGGAGTTTGAGGTTGCTGTGAACTAGGCTGACACCACTGCATGCTAGCCCAGGCAACAGAGCCAGACTCTGTCTCAAAAAAACAAACAAAAAAAACCCTAGAAATTTGTCACCATTGAGGTAGATTTTAAATCAATTCCTTACTTTGAAAATAGATAATTAAAGAGAAAGAGCACTGTATTTCAGGGAAACCCAAGATGATCAGGGAAACACTACAGAAAAATGATAGCTAATAGATATTAAGGGAATAATAGCATTTAAAAGTCAACTTTTTTTGCAATCACTAAATAAATTATTCAGGCAAGGATTATCAATTGTTGTCAAACACTGTGTGGCAAATGGAGTCCATGGGGAACTGGATATTCCCTGGCTGCAGGAGGAAAACACAACTTTACGATGGTGGGATCAGACTGCCATACCTTCATCTGTGCCAGCAGTCCATGCTAGAATCACTAAAGGTGGGACATTCAGATATCATGTGTCCCTTGATGTGTAGAACATCACCCCTGATGTAATCTGGTCCAAACTGTTTAATTTGATTCTAATCTGGTCCTTAGCTCTAACCTCCAGTTCACAGGGAATAAAGTGTAAAGGAACTAACGATGAGGCCGTGACCAGACCCAAAAGTGGAACATTCTATAGGACACCGGCCTGGTCAGGTCAGCAAGTCAACAGCAAGGAAAAGGACTGGTCTCCATTAGCGGAGACTTAAAGGACAGGGGCAGCAGATGCAGTGGTCCTAGACCAGATAAACGGAGCAGCTGGAAAAGGCAATTTCAGGATAACAGGGGAAATCTGAATTTGGATTGGGTATTTGATGATATTAAGGAATTAATGATTGTGTGTGATAAAATGTTTGGGCTAGGTGGCAGAATGTTCTTAGTTTCAGAGACATGAACCAAAGTACTTCAGGGTGGAACATCATGATATCTATAATCTACTTTAAATTTTTCAGCTTTTAAAATTAGTAAAAGATAAAAAAAAAAAAGAAAGAAAAAGAAAGCAAGCCCTGTCATGGGGGAGGGGCAGTGTTGAAAAGTTAGCCACTGTGGATCTGAGGAAATCCTTGCCCCCACAGCTGACACCCCTGTGCTGAGGGATTAAGGGTCACCCCAGAGATCCCCCACATCAGGCAACTCAGCCCTCTCCTGCCCCCACCACCCCGGGCTTCTCAAGAACAGACCCACTCAGAGTTAATGGTGGCTACCAGCTGTGGGGGGAGATAGACCAGCGTCCACTCCCAGCTCCATCACTTAATGTTAATAATAACATTAATAGTAATAATACTGTGCTGGGCACTGTGTGATCTAATTCTCAAGGCAGCTCAGTGAGGTTCTCCCAGGCTGTGTGCCCTCAGGCAAATTACTCAACCTCTCAGAGCCTGAGATGAAAGGGGAGATGAAAAGAAAATCTATCTGATAGGGTCATTGTATGGATTGAATGAAAGAATGCGAGTAAGTGCTTGGCGCGCAGCTGGGGTTCCAGGAATGGCAGCTGTTATTTATTTTGCAGGTGCCCAGGAGCCCGGTGTATGGAGCAAACAGGATGGGGGGGGCGGTGGCCATGCAAGGGCTGAACTGTTTGGAGGCAAACCCTAAATCTGTGAACAGAAGTCTTTACTGAGGGGCAACAGTGACCCCACACCCATGCAAAGAGCCGACACATCATGGCACTTCCAACTCCTGGGATTAGTCCCCCCCTTCCTGCCCTGCCTTGCATGCCCCCAACCTCCCTGCCTGCAACGTGAGCCATGCCATTCTCTGGACAGAGATGTAGGCAGGTGGAGGCGCGAGAACAAAGACATAAATGCTGGATGAGGAGCCTAGAATAGAGACACTCAGAATTCTGCCCCAACCTTGCCCCAGAGCAAGGGGGAACTCACCTGCTTAGGGGGCCAGGGCATGCTCTCCAAGCTCTGTAGTCTCCTCTGTACATCCCGCATGTTCTCCTGCAGTGCCCGAACTGTCCCCACCAGCCACGTGTCCAATTCCGGAGGGCCCAGCAGGCTGCCTCCCAGCCCTTCTGGGGAGCACAGACACACAGGGAAGGGGACTCAGGAGGCAATTTAGCTACTGGCTGGGTGAGGGCAGGCTGTGGCTGGTCCAGGGAAGGGTGGGAGTAGAACACGGTCCCTGCACCAAGTGTGACTCTTGCAAATTCCATCCACATGGCTGAATAACGGGCTGCTGGGGGTTTGAATCCCAGCACTGCCACTTATTATCTGTGTGACTTTAGGCAAGTCATTAACTTCCCTGAGCCTCATTTAAAATTAAGAGAAGATGTCACTTCTCTCACAGAGCTGTTTGCTTGGAGGAATGAAGGAGGTAATATTTATGAAAGTGACCCTATGGGACTTGGCACACAGGAAGTTCTAGAAGGGAAGAGGGCAGAACTCACTGTTGTCATTTGATTCCCGAATGGGAGGTCCAGGGAGAGAGAATGACCTCCCAAAGCCACGAGGCTGTGGGGGAGAGAGCTGGATAGGACTCTCATCCCAGCTGCCCTTACTCAGCACCTGCATGGGGTGCAGACTCCTGGGTGGCCCTCAGGGAGAGAAGGCAGGGCAGGGACTTTGCCCATCCAGGTAGGTATCTGGCAACCCTTCCTGGACAGAGGTTGCTCTCCTCAGTGCCCAGCACTAGACTTTCCCCTCTGCCCGAAGAGGGCAGCCCAGGGAAGGGCAGGAGGGGGTGAAGGGTCGGGCAGGAGCTCACCCTTCTGTGCAGGGGGCACGGGGCTGTTCCTGGTGTCAGGCTCTCCTCCAGGGGCTCCCCTCTGTTCTGCCCAAACCTGCAGAGAACAGTCAGAAGTCTGAGGGTGGGAGCAGGAGCAAGCGGGGCACAGTGGGGTGAGGAAGGGGAGAGAACAGGGGGTGGTCTCACCAGCTCAGGCTCCAGCTGCTCCAGGGAATCACAGAAAACCTCAGAGTCCAGGTCCCTGGGCGGCTGGCACTCTGGGGAGGGGGTAGGCAGGGTTATTGCCCAGAGGGAGGATGTGGAGGGAGAGCTGGGGTGTGCACTGTGCAGGAGACACTAAAGTTACTGCCACAGGATGCACAGGAGGGCCCCAGCAGTGAGGGCCTGGAACAGGAATCACAGAACCTGTCACCACCACTCCCTACCCTAACCCCCCACCTTCAGGAACGCGGGAGGTCTCAGTGTCTGTGGGCATGAGGCATGAAGGGCACAGTGTGGCATCCAGCCTTCTCCCCTCCCCCCTCCTGCATTCGGTCCTCTGTCCCTCCTGCTCAAGCGCTAACCTGGGCTTGGGGGTACTGGTTCCTTGGGGAGGCAGGGAGGCTCTCGAACAGCCCTGACATCTCCATTCAGTACCTGCTTTTTGCAACCTGCCAAGACATAGAACACAGAGGTGGGGCTGGGAAGAGTCTGGCACCTCCCAGTGACATCAAGTCCCTACACCTCATTGGCTGTGGACACTACCTGAGACTCACCCCATCGGGGCACTGGCTGGGGTCCTTACAGGGACATTACCTGGAGCCCTCTCTCCCCTCCACCAAGCAACCCCGCCACCAACTGAGCAGCACCCTCAGCCTAGACCTAAGTTAGTTCACTCAGTACATGTGGCACTCCCATTCTGGGGATCTAACCTGTGACCCTTTTCAGGAAGGTCTCTGGGGGCCTTGGCATGTCAGGGATCACCTGGTACAGGGGCTCGAAGTAACCAAACATGTCTTCTGCCACCTCGCCCAGGGGCACTGTGTCGATCACCTGTTGGGGAGGGCTTCTATGGGGGAGGGGCTGGCCCTCCTGTTCCCCTCCACCCTTACACCTCCACTCTGTGCCCAGTCAGGGACCAGAGACAGGCAGGGTTGGGCAGAAGCAACATGAAGGTGGTGATTCCCACAGGGGTGTCAATGTATAGAAAACACAATGGGGCTGAGAACTGGAAGGGTGAGGGCAGGCCACTTGGCTGGGAGCTTGGGAACAGAGGACTCACAGCCCCTCCCTACCTTCTGTGCCACCAGCTTCATCTCAGTGATGTAGGCGGACATGGCCTCCTCTCTGCTCATCTTGCCCAGGCTGTTCCAGGCATCCCTGGGGGCAGAGGGCTGTGAGAGGGCTGGTTGACAGCTGAGGCTTGTTTGCCCAGCCAGTGGGGAGCTCACCACTTATATCGTCCGATGGGGTCCCAAAATCCAGGCCGGGGGACCAGGCAGGGCCCCATGGTAGCCTGCTTGTAGTAGCTGTAGAATCGCAGCATCTCTTCGTAGGAGGGACGGTAAGTGCCTGGGCAGAGGGTTGGGAAGTGGAGGGCAGAGCGTCAGTCCCAGCTCCAAGAGGACGGAGGTGAGGGGAGAACTACCCTTGGAGAGAGCAGAGATGGTGGGGAGGGGAGATCCCATCCATGGCATCTGGACAGGGGCAGGAAGCAGAAGGGACCCCCAGGACAGACCAGGCAGGGACTTGTCAGCAAAATCGCTAGGAACGAGGGTCGTTTCCTCTTCAGAGTCAGACCCCAAAATGCGGGTGCCCGCAGCCTCACCGTTCTTAGGTAGGTTCTGAATGACGCTGACTGCAGCCTGGAACTGGGTCTGGCAGTCCGGCTCTGGGCTTTCTTTCTCAGTGCCCATGCTGATCCAAGCCAAGGGGCCCCACTTTTGAGCGACTCTGTAAAAACAAGCCTCCGTGTGGGCGGCCCTCCAGGATCCACCAGGCACGGTAAGCCACGGACCCATTTTCCAGAGGGGCAAGGTGAGCTCTTTAGAGGCCTGAGAGAGATACCCCGGGAGGTCAGAAGTTGCAGCTAAGGAAACTCCTTTCCCTACCTCAAGGCAGCGTGGTGGCGCCAGGGTAGCAAGGACCTTGGTGGGTGGGTGGAGAGGCAGGTGGCAAGGGTCGCTGTGCCGAATGTGTACCCAGATGAGCCTCTCTAGGTGCACATCTCCAACTCCTGGACAGGCCAATGAGCAAACGAGGCGGAGTCAGGGCGAAGTAAACAGTCTCGCAACCTGGCTCCCAGCACCCCGGCCCGGCCCTCACCTCGCCGCGCGTCCACTGTCCGGACACCTGGGTCCTCTTTCGCCACTAACCGGCAGCTTCCGACTGACCTCGGGGTCCAGTCTGGCCGGTATGGGGCCGCAGAACGAGGGGAGAAATTTAAGCCAATGAAAGAGCCTGTTTTACATTCGGCGTCTACACCTCACCCACTCAGCGCTTCCCTTCAAGATTATGCAAATAGTTTTGCAGTGCCTCTTCCAATCAGGCGGGGCTAATCCCGGAGTCGAACTTCCCAGCTCCGGAGTGCCGAGGCGGGCGGCAACGCCCCCTGGTGGACATAGTGAAAGGTCGCGGAGTCCTCGCGCCCCCTGGTGGAAATTCGCTTCTGTCGCTGAGCCCAAGCCGGGCAGGTCGAGCCACCCACCCGGCTCTTCTGACGCTTAGGCGCTGGGGATAAAAAGAGTCATGTCCTGGGGTCAGGCGTTCTGAAGGAGGGACATCACAGCTGAGCTTTGGAAGCTTTATGAGTAAGCCGGACGGAGATAGGAGAATGATGGTTACCTGAGGCCGGAAAGAGTAGTGGGGTGGGTAAAGAGGGGTGGTTATGGGGTACAAAAATACAGTTAGGTATAAGGATTAGGATCTAGCATCCGGTAGCACAATAGGGCGTCTATAGTGAATGATAATATATTGTATATTTTTAAATAACTGAAAGAGTGGAATTAGAACGTTCCTAACACAAAGAAGTAAATACTTGAGGTAATGGATACCCCAATTATCTTTACACTTTGTATACTTGTATCAAAACATCGCATGTACCCTATAAATATGTACAATTATTATGGATCCATATTAATGAAAAATAAAGGGCACGATCGATATGATGACCTCGCGTTCTCCCCGGCTGCCCCAGACGAAGGACGGACATTCATGGCGAATGGGACCCCTCTTCCTCCTGTTTGTGAGCCCCTCGCCTCTCCTCCCTGCTGTGAGGAAACTATGCATATGTATATACATTTATTTATAATTTAAAAACTTTAAAAAATAGGCCAGGCGCGGTGTCTCACGCCTGTAATCCTAGCACTTTGGGAGGCAAAGGCGGGAGGATCACTTGACGCCAGGAATTCGAGATCGGCCTTGAGCAAGAGCAAGACCCTCGTCTCCACAAAAATAGAAGAAATTAGCCGGGCGCGGTGGTGCATGCCTGCAGTCCCAGCTACTCGAGGCTGAGGGAGGAGAATCGCTTGAGCCCAGGAGTTTGAGGTGCCGTGAGCTAGGCTGACGCCGCGGCACTGTCGCCTAGCCTGTCTCGAAAATAAATAAATAAAACTTAGTTTATATATATAAAAAAAAAGTAAGCCAGGAGAAAAATGAGGAAGATTATCCTTGGAGGAAAAAACGGCAGGATCAAAAGTACAAAGGCAGAGACTTGATATTCAGGAAGAAATTTCAGGACTCCAGAGCGGGCTGGGGACCCAAGCCAGAATGCATAATCTCTGGGTAGGGAATATCTGAGAATGGGGTAGAGCGGGGCAAGTAGGTGGCAAATCTAAGTCCTGGGGATGAGGCTTTCTCCGCGGGATGCCGCGCGGTTGGCGGCCACCGAGTGGCGGTGTGCGGCCAGCTCTCCGCCCGACTCGGGGCACCTGCCGCGGCAACGCTGCCACCTGGACATCCCGCCCTTCGCGCCCGTCCTCCAGTGGTTTCATACAAATAGTAGGAGACACCTGACACGGCCACCAGAACTCGCAAGCGGACGCCCACCCGTGGGGTGACGTCACTGACAGCTATAACGCGGGCGGCGGCTGTCCTGGGACCATCGAACGCCGGGCTGGGGTTCCAACCTGTCCGAGCCTCGAGAGCCCCAGAACCAGCTGACGGGGACTCTAGACTCAGAGCCGCCTCACGCTGTCCAGGCCAGTCAGCTTCAAGACTGTAGGAGTCTGAGGGGGTGGCAACTGGCCTCGCGCGGGGGTGCAGATCCTATGACGTCACTGCCAGAGCCCCCCGCCCCCCAGCCGCCGCGCCCAGCCTTTCGGGCTCGCGCTGCCGGGCCGCGCCTCAGCTCCCGGGGTTCTGTGGGCTTTCCCGGCCTGGGGACCCTTAGCCCAGGACGAGCGGCCCTGCACTCCCGTCCCCACTCTGGCTCCCTGCTGAGGCCTCCTGGCGGGACGCGCACGCGGAGGGTGGAGTGGGGTCCTGCGTCCCCACTGAGCCAGGGTCCCGGAAGGGGAGAGGGTGTCTGTGCCAGAGGGCAGCCCTCGCCCCATCCGGTGCCTGGTCCTCCCACCCCCCAGACTGGGGTCTCGGGCCACCCATGGGGCCGAGATCCGAGGATCGCTCGGACAATGGGGAGGCGGACTCACGAGCAGGGGCGAACGCAGTGACTCGCGGTACTCACGTTCCCGGGCCTGGGGTCGCGGCCGCCGCCTCGCGCCGCCCCCGCGCAGTCCTAGCCCCGCCCCTTCCCTCCCTGGCCCTCCCTCCCCGAACCTCGTCCCTCCCTCTTTCCCTCCTCCCGGCTCCTTCTTCTCCGACTCCCTCCCGGCGCCGCTAAGTTTCTTTGCTCGGGACCGCGCACGGAGCCGGGGCCGGGCCGGAGCGGCGTCCCCGCTGCCCTGTCCTCGCGCGCTGACCCCGGGCCCGGCCCCGGCCCCCGCCCCACCGAACCATGCTGTGCGGCCGCTGGAGGAGATGTCGCCGCCCGCCCGAGGAGCCCCCTGTGTCGGCCCAAGTCGCAGCACCGGCCGCGCTCCCACACTCGCCGGCGTCCTCGGAAGGCGGGACCAAGAAGCCCGGGCTGCGGGCGCTGAAGAAGATGGGTCAGTGTTGGGCAGGGGGGCTCAGGGTGGGCGCGGATTGTCCCCAGGCGCGCAGCCTGGAAGGACAGGGTGCTCTGGGGAGCCGTTCTGGACTTCCCAGGCTGCATAGACTTGGGGAGGCTGTGGCGACGGGCGGAGTGCCACCACTATCCAGCTATCCAGCCAGGGGTCACACCTGGCGTCACCCGAGATCCCCAGGCCGAGCCGGGGGCCTAGGATGTTCTTTTTTTCCCACCAGGAGGCGCCCGCGGGGCGCGCTGAAGTGCGAATTTGGGAGAGGGCGCGGATTGGGGTCTCTAAGGGCAGGAAGAGTGGAGCGGAGATAAAGGTTTGGGGTGCCCCTCACACGCCTCCCCAGCACCCTCTAGGGTCTGCGGGAGCTTCGAGACGTCCTAGGGACTTGGCGGCCCTTAGGGGGGATGAAAGTTGTTTGCGGCTGGCCTCTTTGGAAGAGGCTGGCCTCCCAAGCCAGCCCTCCATCCCCGCTGCAGGGGCAGCAGCAGCTAGTGAGAACAGTGTCCCAGGAGTCAGGAGGTCAAGAGTCCCATCTCAGACTTGAGGGAAGTCACTAGATGAGAAGGAAGTAACTGTGGCTTATGGAGAAGCATGTCTCAGAGACAGGCCAGCACCAGGTGATTTACATACCTGGTGTCATGTAATCCTCTTCACCTCTCCGAGACGTAGGTAGGTAAAGCCCCATTTCAGATGAGGAAACTGACTCAGAGACGTCAGGGAATTTGTCTATGATCACACAGCTAGTCAAAGGCAAAGTCTGATTGGTCCCCAGGCCATGCCCCATGACCTGGCCACCGGTACCCTCTCAGGGTCTGGGCAGAATAGGACTTGTGAGCATGCGTGTGAGAATACTGTGTGACACGGAGCGGACCGTACAGCCTAAGTGCTGTATTGGAGCTGCTGTTGGTAGAATAATGACAGGGAACAGAAGGGCAAGGCTGCCTGGGAACCCCGTGTGAATCTGGGGGCAGAATTCAGAGGTCCTAACTGCCAGTCTTGCCTTCTCCTTGGCGCTGCCCCTCCTCTCACTCGACCTGCATTTATTGGGTGCTGTGCTCTGAGCACCATGCCTGGCACAAGCTTACTGAGACATGAGCCGCGTCTCTGCGTGTGTACATTCCACAAACATTTCTGCAGGGCCTGTAGTGTGCTCTGCCCTGGGGGTCCTGCCCTGGGAGAGCTGAGGCACTGGCAGGGAGGCCAGACCATGAATCGGAGGGACAAGACTGCGGAAGGAGGGATATATGAGATGCTGGGGAGCCAGTGAGGGCTCTGGCTGCTCCCCAGACTGGAGCCGTGAAGAGGAGAGGCTGGTGGGGGCTGGGTCCTCCAGGCTCCTCCTTGCAGAGTTGTGGACTTGTCTAGAGGGCAGCAGGAACCCCAGAAAGGGCTCAGGCAGAGTGAGTTTTGTAGAGCGGAGGGTGGGATGGGGGGGGACAGGGAGACTCAAGGAGGGGGGCTGGGAAATCAGTTGGGCAGGGGTGGTGGGGCTCAGACTTGGGCAGGGGCTCCGGAGATGGACTCCAGAACCCCCAGGTGGTAGGCCGGGCTGGACTCCGTGACCAGCGATCTGAAAGGTATCTCTGGGTGGGGGGTGGTGCCATTCTTGGGCTAAGAAGCAGTGTGGTTTGGGGACTGGAGGGGGCCATGGCCAGGTAGCCCAGGGAGTCGGCTCCCTCAGGGCTCCTGGATGCCGTAGGTGGGCAGAGGTGAGCTGCTGAGCCCAGGCGGCCCCTTCGTTCCACACATGTTTGCTGAGCACCATCAGCGGGCCAGGCCGCTGTGCTGGGGCTGGGCTACAGAGCTGCATATCACACAGCCTTGCCCTCGGGGAGTGCACAGTTTAGTGGGCAGAGACATGTGTAGGCAAATAATTATTATGGCTGAGCCCAGGATGCGGCACCTGTCAGCTGAGTAAGGCTGCACGGGAGCTCTGGGCACCTCATCAGGGTGACACTGTGGGGAACTATGTGGGTATCAGGATGTCATCTCAGCCACCCTCCCTCCCCACCACTGCCCCATCCTGTTGAGTGACTGCAGAGGCCACAGGGAGCCCAGGGACAGGGTGGAGACGAAACCCAAACCTGGGGCCCCGCCCCTCAGGGCATCAGGGCCAGAGCCTAGGCCCATCACCAGGTAGCTTCCGCTAACCCCAGAGCCACTGCCCCTTACTGCTACACCCTGCCACTGCCATCGCCACACCCCTTAGGCTAGCAGATAACAGATTTTATATCAAATCAGGTCAAGAGACTAGTAGGGCAGGGAGTGGCTCAGAGGGGCCCAAGGAAAAGAGAAGGCCTTTAGGGCCATACCAGGGAGAACCAGATGAGGGAGGGGGAGGAAGGAACCCCCAGCCCACGTTGAATGTTGAGTGGGAGTTGTTTGTGCCCTTTTAGTCCCCTGTTCCTGGGCTGGGCTGCTGGCCTGGCAGGGAATAGTTGAAGAGAGAAGAGACCTAGAGCCCAGGGATCACCCGCCATGCACCGGGCGCCGTGCTGAGCTTGCCACAGGCCTGATCCTGCTTAATCCTCGGATGTCCCTGTGGGGAAGGTGCTGTCCTCACCTTAGGTCACTTACAGATGAGAAACTCAAGGCAGAGGGGAGAAGTCACTGCCTAAGGCCACACCGTTGGCAGATGTCAAAGCCTAATCTTCAGTGATAGACTAATGAATACTAATTAACACCTTTATAACACTGTGCCAGGCGCTTGTCACGTAACTTCTCATTTAATGCTCACAATAATAGGAGGTAGGTGCCATTAGCCTCCTTTTACAATCGAGGAAACTGAGGCTGAGAGGCATTTGTTAACCTGCTCAGAGTTCAAAGCCGGGAAGTAGCTGAGAGAAGATTTAAACCCACGCAGTGTGGCCCAGAGTTCGTGCTCATAGCACAATGAATGAAAGAGAAGCTTGTACCTAGGGAGGGCCTGCTACTCCTCTCTCCCCCACGGCCTTGCCAGCCCCAGGGATGTCCTAATAGGATTGCTAAATGAAATACGGGACAACCAGTTAAGTTTGAATTTCAGATAAATAATAAATAACGTGGGACATACTTACACTAAAAATTATTTTTTGTTTATCTGATACTCACATTGAACTGGTGTCCTGAATTTTTTTCTGGCAACCCTACCTCCCCAGAGCCCCATCTACATCTGTGCCCCATGCTCCACCCCTGCCCCTAATCTCCCAGCGGGCAGAGGCCTGAGTAGGCAAAATCCTGGTCCCGTCCCTCCCCGGCCTGCACACACCACCAAGTGCCCCTGGGCAAGAGGGCTCTCCCGATGGCCTGCCCGGGCTGCCTCCTGCAGGGTGAGTGGGGCTGCTGTGGGTGGGTTTGGCAGGTGGAGTCTTTAGAGGAGCCCTCAGGCCTGGCAGGTGCCTGGCCTGGGTGGTGCGGAGGGGCGTGCCAGGCAGGGCTGGGGTGCTGGCTCTGTCAGGCCTTGTGACCCCCTTCCCTCTCCGGCTTCCCTCCTCCTGGCTTCTGCCCCCAACCAGGCTTCATGCCTGTTCTGGCCCTGCAGGGAAGGGTGCAGCCACCTTCATCTCTGCATCCGGCCCAGGGCCAGGGGAAGAACTGCCTGCCTTTCCTGACTTTGTTGACTGTCCAAGGAATGTTACGGACTCTGGCGCTGAGCCCCGCCAGGCTCCAGCCCTGGGTGTGGCAGCCAGCTGGGACATGGGGGACATGCTTGTGCCTGAGGTGCTGAGGCTGCCTGCTGGCTAAAGGATTAGGGTGGGCAGGTGTTTGGGACCCCTGGCCATGGTTTGTCCTCTTCCAGCATCTCACGGCCCCAGCCGCCTGGAAACTGCTCTTTCCCTCCTTCCGCCTTGGCCTTGGCCTGAGGCTGTCACTGTTCCCGGCATGTCTGGCATTCCTGCTGGCCCTCCGTGTGCCCTTCCCGTGTGCACTGGCTCTCACACACAGCCCGCCAATCTTCCTCCCCTGGCTGACCCACCTCCCTCCCACCCCACTCCCTTGCCCGTGCACACACCCGCCCTCTACGTACACCCCCTACACACACCCTGGCACCCTGCTGTCTGTGTGCTGCCCCTGCGTGTACATGCCCGAAGACCCCACAGAACCCCCACCCCACCCCGCTGGCCTGCTCTGGCCTCTGCCCGCCCCCTGCACAGCCCCTGTGCCCATCCTGGCCTTGGGCACCCTGCATGGTTTTCTGCCCACACGCCTTGCCCTCTCTCAGCTCAGTGGCCCATCTGTGAAAGGGGTGGGATTTGGGGGCCCATTCCAGCTCCGCAATGAGGAGTTTCACGCCCCCAGCCTTGGCCACCTGGACAGAGCTGCTCAGGCCCCACAGCCCCCAGACTACCCAGGCTGAAGGAAGACGTGGAGAGACTCCTGGCCCCTCTTTGGCAGCTGAGATAAGTGGCTCAGGGGAGGTGTCTAAGCCCAGCTGACAACACTGAACTCGCGGGAGATGGGCCCAGCTGGTGGAGGCCATGGGGCTGGGAGGCACAGACTTATCGAATCACCTGGTGCCTCTTCCCTCCTGGGGCACTGACACACTTCCCCAGAGCCCTGCCTCAGTTTCCTTCTTTATTTTCATTTATTGAGCACCCACTACGGGCCAGGCCCCGGCCTGAGAGTTCCCTGTGCCTTTGCTCATTGAGGCCACACGTAGCCCTCTGGGGCCGACCCCCCCGACTGCCACCACATTCCAGCTCCATTGCTCTCTGACTGGCGGCCGGGGCCAAGTCAGCTAGCTGCTCTCTGCCTCTTTCACAGCTTTATGGAGATATCAATTCACATACCATATAATCCATCCATTTAAAGTTTACAGTGGCTCCTGGCATATTACATTATTACATTTTAAAAATTATAGTAAAATATATATAACATAAATTTGGCCATTTCAACCACTGGCATTAATTACATTCACACTGTTGTGCAACCATCACCGTTATCCATTTCCGAAAGTTTTTTATCACCCCAAACAGAAATTCTAGCCATTAAGCAGTGATTTCCCATCCCCTCACGCCCCCCCCAGCACCTCCAATCTACTTTGCGTCTCTGTGAATCGTCTGCTCCATGTACCTCGAATAATGGAATCATACAGTATTTGTCCTTTTGGGTCAATGAATTAATGATGTTTCCAAGGTCCGCCCGCGTTGTAGCATCCATCAGATTTCACTCTTTGGTGACCGAATACTATTCCGTTATGAGTACAGACCACATTTTGTTATCCCTTCCCCTGTCGGTGGACACTCGGGCTGTTTCTGCCTTTTGGCTGTGTTTGCCCTCGTTTTGACTTCTGTTATCTCGCGATGGTTCCCACCCCCTCTGCTGAGGTGGCCTGGCACTGGCCTGACAGCTGCCAGTCAAGGCAGAGATGGTCGGAACAGCTGGGAAACCCACGGAAACAGTAGGAGGTGGGCGGTTTGCGCACCTGCTCAGAGCAGGTAGGAATGAGGTCAAGGCAACACCTGCGGGTTTGGGACTGGCAGGTCCTATGAGTGTTTCCTGGGTGTCTGGGCGAGGAGCGGGGGCCCTCCTGCTGCCCTCCCCGCCTTACCTCTGTTAACACCCAGGCCCCTCACCGCCCCAGGGTTCGGAAGCACCAGCAGTGGAGAGACAGGGGCAGCCACCCAGGGACTCAGCGCCTGGGCCAGCGGGTACTGCACCCTCATTCTGTTTGGCTTTGCCATTTGGTGTGTGGCTGGAGGCAGGGTCATCCACAGGCCAGTGCCAGTCGGGCGGACAGCCTGGAATGTCACTCCTTCCCCCAGCACGTTCCTGGGGAGCTGGGGGTAAGGGCCAGGAGCAGGGGCCCCCTCATTGCGGGAACCTGCGCCCCTGGGGGCCCAGTCAGGTGTTCAAGCTGCCTGTCTCCACGGCCTTTTTGCTGAAGGCTCTGGACAAAGCAGGCCCTAGTGACTCACCTCCATTTCCCGTCTGAGTCATTCACCAGCCCTCCCTTCCCCCCCACCGTGGGCTTGGCATCAGAGGACTGGCTGGGTTAGGGGAGGTGGCCCCAGCTGCAGAGCCTGGTTGTCATGACAACGAGCAGTCCCCTTTCCCAGGGCTGAGGGAGGGGTGGGCCCAGCCATGGTGGCACTGCAGTTTCCCCCTGACTGTTCTGTCCCCACTCGTCATTTCTCAGGATGAGAGAATTCAGAGGTTGCCAAGATGTGGCAGAGGGGAGGATCTGTTGAGTCCCTTAGCCTGGCACATGCCTTGTACGCCCAGCTCTTTGGAAAGAGGAGGATTTCACTTTCCTTTCCCAACCAGGGGGCACCGAAGGGGTATTGACCCAGAGAACCACATGCTGACCCCAGAGGGGACCATAGCCCACTAAGGAGGGCAGGCTTCTCCTCCTGCCCCTGAGACTCTGATTCTCAGTCATGGTCACCCTTAAAGTCACAAGGTGAGTTTTTTAAAATACAGAAGCCCCACCCCACATTTGCTAGGCAAGAATCTCTGGGCAGTGGGGTTTGCAACCTTCCCCAGGTGATTCTCATGCATGGCTAGGTTTAGAAACCCTGGCCCGTAGGCCTCTGTCTTGAACTCGGACAGGTGGGGCAGGGCTGGGGTAGAATGCACTCAGTCCCCATCTGCCCGTCTACCTGCCCCCACCCTGTCAATACTCGCTAGCTGTGAGCCTGGCTCTGTGGCGAGTGCTGTAGGGAGGAAATAAGACCTCATTCTGCCCTCAAGCTTTATTAAAATCCCCTGTAATTACATTATAGGTTGGTTTTGTTTTTTCTTTAAGTTAAGAAGTGCTGCTGGTGGTCAGAGAGGGAGAACTCCCATTTGAGGACAAATCAAGGAAGGCTTCCTGGAGGAGATGGTATTGGAGCAGGTCCTTGAAGGACTCAGATATGAGGAGGAGAAGCCAGGGGAAGGATCCTACAAAGGCTCCAAAAGAGAGCGAGAGGGGAGTTCCAGGGATTTGGACTTGATTCCTTAGGTCAAAGTTTGCAGCTGGGCAAGCAGGAGCCTTGGAGTGCAAAGCCAAACCCAGTCTTGGGAGCCTGTTAAAATAAAGGGAGGAAGAGAGGCCCACTGATGTGTTGTGTTTTGCCCACACAGTGGCGGTGTTTTTTTTAAAATTCGATTTAGTTGCCAAGATTAAAAAATCTGGTGGCTTCACATACAGATCCAGATTCCAGTTCTCTGGAAACTCTGGGCCCTCAGCCCCTCCTGGCTGTCCTCCTCCTTCCAAAGGGCATGCCCTCTCCAGTTTGCCTGTTCCTGCCTCTTCTATTGTCCCCTGGCTCATAAACCTTTAGTTGTGACTCTTGCAGAGGCATTTCAGAGCAGGGTGTGGCACCATCAGGGCTGGCCATCACGTGTTCGAGGGGTTAGGGCCAGGGGAGGGCCGAACCTCTTCAAGGATCAGTGTTGGTCACGCTGGAGACAGCCCTGGATTTTGGATTTTGCAACAGATATTACCGTGGTCTCCATTTTATGGATGGAGAACATGAGGCCGAGAGCAGTCAGGGGTTAGTGCCACCAGGGCCATGTAACTGGAAAGTGACTTCCCCAGCCCCTGAATTTAAATTGGTCTCCTTCCACCTCCACTGCCCAGGGTGGCAGCAGGGAGTGGGAGGGAGAGAGACCAAGGCAGCAGAAGAGCTGGGCAGCGCCTGAGCCCAGGGCCAAGGTGCTGGAGCACCACCTCCAGGGTTTTCTGCCTACATCCACCACTTCCTCGCTAGGGAATTCTGGCAAGTGACTTAAGCTTCCCCGAGCCTCAGTTTCCTCGTCTGTTAATACAAGAGCAGGGCCTGCACGAAGGAGGTGCTTTGTGAGCATTTGCTTTTATTAAGGAAGGTGGACACTGGCTGGGGAGAGCATGTGGACTGAAGGGTCATAGGGGTTGTGGCAGTGGCCTAGCTAGAGGGATCACCAAATGTCATGGAAGACCTTCCTTTCGGCAGAGCCCCACCAGGGCACAAAGAGGACACCTGGAGATCAGCCAGGCAGGGCTGGTCCTGGAGTCTTTGGCCTGTGACCCTGGAGCCAAGGTGGCCTCTGTTGTCCTCCCATGTTTTTGGGAAAGCAGAAGCCAGGTGCTTGGGTTGCAGCAAGAGAGATTTAGGTTAGATAGTGAGACTACTTTCCTGATGGCCACAGTTTCACATCAAGGGAAAAGGCTGTTGGTGGCAGATTCTGGGCTTGAAGGTTGGAGGCCATGGTGGAGGAGGGTGGCAGAAAGAGCGACTTTTAGTGAGGCCTGAGTCCCAGGCACTGCCTGAAGGGCTGGAGGGACCGCTGCTCAGAACTGGAGATGGAAAGCCTGTTAGTGGCACCCACCCCCACCCCCACCCTGGGCCCCAAAGCCTAAAGCCGAACCCAGTGATGGTGGCTTGTTACACTAAGGACAGGAAGAGAGGCCCGCGAGGGGTGGGGACGCTCACTGCAAGGTGAAGCCCTGGGTTTGGGAGGCCGGGGGGTGGGAGCAGCAGGTCCCAGGATGGCCTGCAGGGTCAGGCCAGCGCCCTGTCCTCCTGTCACGGTCCTATCCACGACTGGACTTTGAAGTGTTGTCCTAGTTCTTGGGCTCCGGGCTTGGAAGAATCATAAGCCTTGGCCCCGGAGACAGAAGAGATGACAGACACGCAGCAAGTTTGTGTGAAGAAGTTATTGTAAGGAAAGTTTAAGGGTGCAAAGCGAAAGTACATTTCCTAAGGGGAATGGGTCTGTCTCCAGCAGTGGAGAAGACACTGTCTGCTTCTGTGTTTTTCCTTTTATATGCTAGTAGTTTAGGTAAAGGTTAGTTATAATTATTCATAACTATATGTCACTGTTTGGGGGACTGGATTCCTTTCTATGTTTGGACAAGACTGACTGAAAGGCTATGTTTCAGTCGTTCTTTCTAAGACGTGTACGGTGGGCAAAGTGCCAACACCTGTTGACGGTGTTGTCTCCGTTCTCTGACTGGCTGTCAGTGTTCATGGCCTAATTACCCCATTCTTTAAGACTGAAATAACCATTCCCTCTTTTTCTTTTCTTTTTTCTTTCTTTTTTCTTTGAGACAGAGTCTCACTCTGTTGCACAGGCTAGAGTGCCGTGGCGTCAGCCTAGCTCACAGCAACCTCAAACTCCTGGGCTCAAGCAACCCTTCTGCCTCAGCCTCCTGTGTAGCTGGGACTACAGGCATGCACCACCATGTCCGGCTAATTTTTTTCTATATATTTTTTAGTCGTCCAGCTAATTTCTTTCTATTTTTTTTAGCAGAGACAGGGTCTCGCTCTTGCTCAGGCTGGTCTTGAACTCCTGAGCTCAAACGATCCGCCCTCGGCCCACCTCAGCCTCCCACCTTTTTATTCTTCTGTAACCATTTCCTCCTTATTGTTTTTCTATAACTGCTTTCTCCGTTCTGTTTTTCTGATTTCCATTACTTCTCACTGGTTTCTCTGTCCCTAACACTCCGGCCCGCAGGCCTGACGGAGGACGAGGACGTGCGCGCCATGCTGCGGGGCTCGCGGCTGCGCAAGATCCGCTCGCGCACGTGGCAGCAGGAGCGGCTGTACCGGCTGCAGGAGGACGGCCTGAGCGTGTGGTTCCAGCGGCGCATCCCGCGCGCGCCGTCCAAGCACATCTGTGAGCGGCCGGGCCGGGGGCGCCGGGCGGGGGAGCGCCGGGGACGTCGCGGCCCTGCGGCCACCCTGACCCGCCCTCCCCGCAGTCTTCCTGCAGCACATCGAGGACGTCCGCGAGGGCCACCAGTCCGAGGGCCTGCGGCGCTTCGGGGCCGCCTTCGCGCCGGCGCGCTGCCTCACCATCGCCTTCAAGGGCCGCCGCAAGAACCTAGACCTGGCGGCGCCCACGGCCGAGGAGGCGCAGCGCTGGGTGCGCGGCCTGGCCAAGCTGCGCGCGCGCCTCGACGCCATGAGCCAGCGCGAGCGGCTTGACCAATATCCTGCCCGGGCTGGGAGGGAGGGCCCCGTCCTGGGACAGCCCCCAGTCCGAGGGGAGGCATGGCCCCTGCCCTTAGCTAGCACAGTCTGAGACGGAGGGGGGGGCCGCGGTCTTCACAGTTGACCGTGGGGACACACGTCCTGGACTGGGCTGAACTCCCACCAGGAGGGGAGGCAGGGCCCCCCCTGCCTTTGGGGAGCCCCAGTCCCATTGCTGCTGTGCTCAGGGAGTCCACAGGCCAAGGGGAAAGTGCAGCCCCTACCAGGGAAGCCCCCAGACCAGGTGCCAGTGGCAGGGGAGGGGGGCACCTGTTGCTGGTATTTCCTGAGCACCCACACTTGGATCCACTCCTATCTGCACCGGGCAGACTCCAACCAGGACAGTAAGATGAGCTTCAAGGAGATGAAGAGCCTGCTCAGAATGGTCAACGTGGACATGAATGACATGTACGCCTACCGCCTCTTCAAGGTGGGCCATGGCCTTGAACTTTGGCCCCTGGCCCTGCCACCCCTCTGCCCTCTCCCAGCTATCTGAGTCATCGGCTACCCCCTGCCCCAGCTTTTTTGGAGGGAGCCTCCTCTCTCTGCAGAATGGCAACAGCTGGGCCTAGTTACCCTTTTTCCCTCCCCTGAGGCCACTGGGCCAGGATGGAATTGGGGAATGGCCGTCCAGAACTTCTTTCACCCTCAGGCAGAG